>JAHHUM010000465.1:0-125082 GCA_036173005.1 Crenichthys baileyi | reverse complement strand
TGCGCATTTATACGTAAAATTTTTTTTCAGCTCGTTGGTCGGTGATAAATTTCCTCTCAGTGTTTCCCGGTTAGAGGCCGCTTTAAACGGGACGTCCAACTTTAGCGTTAGCATTAGCATTAGCAGAAGCGCGTCGGAGGAAGAGCTGAACTCCGTAAGTACAGCTCGTTTTAATTTCTGTTATAGAAAAGGGCGGTTTGTGGAATAACAGTGTAATCAAGGGTCTATAACAGTAAGAAATTTTTGCAATAGTTAGATCGAGTAAACGCATTTAAAGCCGCTTGTTTGTCGTAGGATTAATTTGTGTACCTTTATTCAATTTGTGAGTTTAGTTTCATATGTGAAACTTATTTATTTTAGCATCTGAAGCACCTCAAATAAGGTCAAGTTTAAACATAACCATCCACACGTGCAGTGATCGGATATATGACTACCTGCCTAAGAGTATTTTGGTCCACCATGTGCTGCACGAACAGCCCCGATTTGTCAGGACTTGGACTCCACTGGATCCTGGAAGCTGCGCTTTGGTAACTGGCACCAAGATTTTGGCAGCACATCCTTTACGTTTTGTAAATTGCAAGTAAGGGTTTGGACTTGTTTGTCCTGAACATCCCTAAGATGCTTGATTGCTTTGTAAAAGGGGGAATTTGGGGGTCAAGAAGACATCCACAACTCATTGGGCTTCTTACAGTATTCCTGAGCCATTTTGCTTCGTGGCAGGCCGCATTGTCCTGCTGAAAGAAGCCCTAGCTAACAGGACATCCTGGAAACATCTCACATGTTGGATGTTTTGTCAGAATCCTCAAAGAACATGTTTTTTAATTGTTAACACAAAGCAGCCTGTTAAGTCTGATAAAACTGCTAATTTTCCCCCCCTCACCTGGGTTTAGCCGTTTATGGGGGAGTAACTGGTGGTGAACTATAAGGTTCTGTCAGTTTTTTTTTTCTATCTTGTAGCGTTAAAAGAAAATATATTTTAAAGAAATCTTGATCTAATATTTCTCTGTAATTTTTATGCCGAGCCACAGATGAACACGTAATGAATTTACCGCTTTCTTGTCTCAGCCTGGTGTCAGAATGCACAGCAGACAGAGGAGATCCCATCTGGGTTTGCTATTGCTGGCCTCCCAGTTGTTCCAGGTGGGTCTGGACAACATTCCCCCCATCACTCTGGCAGTCCTGGGTCTCAATGTTTACCTTTTCCTCTTCCCAGCTGCTCCGCTCTTAAAGGTAAATAACTCATACAAAAATCTATTAGGAGAAAATCATTTTTTCATACTTAATTGTGCATTATGGTTCAGTCAACAAAAATAGAAATGCTGCTTCTCACTTCTTTGCTATGAAATTCTTCTACACTTTATTTTACATGATTTTTAATAAATGTTATCCTTTTTGTCCAAGACTTGTGTGAGTGTCCAGCAGGCGTACTGGTTCGGGGACTGGAGCCGGCTGCTTCTATCGCCATTCCACCATGTGGATGACTGGCATCTGTATTTCAACATGGCGTCCTTCCTATGGAAGGGGATCAAGCTGGAGCGTCGGCTGGGTGGAGCCTGGTTCCTCTATCTGATTTCGGTCTTTTCTGTGCTCACTGGGTTGGTCTATCTACTGGTGGAGGCATTGCTAACAGAACTGATGGATGACCAGTCGTACAGCGTGACCTGTGCTGTTGGCTTCTCAGGTATGAATGAAGCTACAGATTTCTGGTAGAAAGGTTTGCATACTCCTAATTCTGCTTTAACATTAGAAGAATAGAAACAGCAATAATAATATGCATATGATGGTACATATTTACAAACCAAATCATGGCGACATTTCGTAATCACTCTGATTTAATTGTTGTATTTCCAGGTGTCTTGTTTGCCCTGAAGGTGCTCAACAACCATTACCACCCAGGAGGTGCGACCTATGTGATGGGTCTGCCTGTGTCTAACCGCTATGCTAGCTGGGTGGAGCTTGTGCTGATCCACTTAACTGCACCCGGGTGAGTTAGCAAGATCTTTTCAAAGAAACGTACCTGGATTCTGGAGTCAGATGTTCTCCAGAAATGTCAGCGTGAATGCCTCCCCCCTGCATTGTCAGGACTCTAGTTTTTAGCAAGATGATAGCTCTATAGAATGCTGTTTTTATATGTGTACCTTTAGGTTTACTCTCTGGTGTGAGAAGCATTTTTCCTTACATAATGTAGGGCATGTAGAGCTAATACGGCAGCTCTGGAGTAGGTCAAACAGATTTGTTTCTCTATAAAAGACCAGCAATTGTGGTTAAACCATTTTAAGCCTTCCATTCACCATAAAACCACTCTATAATCATTGACGAAGCTTTTGTTTTCTTGTAAGCATCAACGGTGTCATTCTGTTGTGGAAATTCAATGCAAACTGCTGAAACCTGCATTTGTTATCAGATCTATATTTAAAATCACTAGTTGGTTCTTTATCATTTAGCCAAAGAACAACTTGTGGCTGTGGAGATGCATGTTGCAGCTCCCTGCCTTGCAGGATTGTAAAGATAGGAAGGATTTGAATATTATTATTGTTAGTAGTAGTTTTCATTAGTTCTGTCGGACTCGTTGAGTTTCTCCCTGTCGCACATATAATATGTGTTAATATGTGTTCTGAAAAATAATAGAATATCCTCTAGATATATTAAAAGAAGCGTAGTCCTACCACAAGACAGATTTATGCAAAAGATAATGTTGTTTTTTTTTTTGGTATTATATGAATGAATGTTTACCGACCTAATTTCTGTCTGGCAAGCATCACTCATGGTGCAGTCAGTCTTAACTTGCAGCGTTTTTACAAGCAGTAATAAACAAATTAACAAATTTGACAACTTTCTTTTTATTAAATGATGTCGGGGCCAAATTACAACCTGTAGCCCATGAAAACGACGTCCCAACATTTCGATTCAAACAAAGAGGAGATGCTAACTGCTCTTACTGTGATCCTTGAAGGAGCTTGTGGCTCAGTTCATCTACTATGTTGATGCTAGTCAGCTTCTTCAGAAATAGTCTTTTGTTATTATTTAATCAGTAATGTCGAGTATAAGGAGACCCGCACACAAACTGATAGCCACAGAAATCTGACAAGATTGTATCGAGGTAAACAAACTGGATCTAAGGGAAGAGTCATACACCCGGCTAAAAGTCAGCTTGCTTGGCATTAGCCTCTGGTGGTAGAGGACTACTCTGCATGTACTAAAGACCAAAACAATCTGAGAAAGCTTCAACTTTTATTGGTCATTTCATTTTAAAACCGTAATCCTAACCGTTGGAAATGCCACCATGGTAATCATTAAAAACAGAAGTAGTTTCACTCCTATATTCTTGCTCCTCTAGGACGTCCTTTGTTGGTCACCTGGCAGGTATCCTGGTTGGTCTGCTCTACACCTCTGGGCCGCTGAAGTCCATCATGAAGAGATGTGCAGGTTTGACTTTTAGTGGTGCTGTTTTGTCTTCTTTTTTAAAACCTGTCTGATGTGACACTCAGGAAAAGATTAAACATTTGGGCCTTTAGAGGTTTCAGGGAAACAAAAAGTTTCAAATGCATTTTTCTTTTTTTTGTAAGACAGCTAATTTAAATATTTTTTGTGTGTGTTTTAGTGGTGCAAAATTCACTTATTTTATCAGCTTTAGTTTGTTCATTGCATAACCGAGTCAATTGGTTCAGTTGAACCATTCTAACCATAAATTGCAGCCTTATTAACCCATTGACCACAAAGGTGAGCAGGCAACATGTGGCTGTAATAAATTATTCTTTTTCTGTGTATTGTCCCCAGATTTTGTCAAATCGAACGGATATAGCTCACACCGTGACACGAACTACAGCTCCGCCGGCACTTCAGGTATCCAAGCGCTCAGTGAAGGTTACTGTTCACTGCATGTAGAGAACATGGGCTTCTGTAAAACATGCTAAAATATTTCTGGTTGAGTTCTTCGTCTCAATAAACTGATGATGCAAGAAAAATTTTACTTCTGTTTCCCGAAGAATCAGCATAGAAAAGGAGAATAAGCAACACATATGGGCCTTGACCTTTGTGTGTGTGTGTCTACAGGTTATCATGGCAACAGTGAAGGATACTCTGGAAACTTTCATTATGCACCAGATTACAGCACCGATCATTCAGCATCTTATACAGGTGGGCTGACAGAGGAGCAGCAGTTGGAGGCAGCAATTAGAAACAGTCTGAATGACAGAGGTAAGAACTTATAGACTTTGACACCTTTAATAGGACACACCTGAAAGAGATGCACCTGATATTATTTCATATTTATAATCTCTCAGGACAAAACCGCGAGAGAGGAGGTCCTCCTCCTTATGGCTTCAACCTATCTCAGGAGGGTAGTGTTGAGGACATCAGGTGGAGGAGGCTGAGGAGGTTTGACAGCTGAACTTTCAGGCAGCAGCAGAGAAGAAGAAGGTTCTGGTGGCAGGATACCAGACGCTGAAACAGCCTGAGGAAGACTGCCCTGAATAAACTGATCTAACATCAGCTTTTCACCATGAAGAGAGCTCCACCACTGTGTGTTTTTATGTCAACATCTTTCTGACTCTAAGCATTATTGATGAGTCAATGAAAGCCAAAGAGAAACTGTCCATGAGCAGATTCTGCTTGCGTGCGCATTATAAATAGCCAAGAAATGTACAGCTTCTGAGTTTGGACTTCAGGAGAAAGCTGGGAGGCTGGCGTTGTAAATACTATTTATATCCTTTTGTTACATTTGAACCCTTTCTTATAATACAGCAAACATGTTTCAGTTTTATATCAGTCTGTTCAACAATTAGCTGATTATTATCACCTAAATGTTACACTGAAAGGCTGCAAATGGAGAGTTTTCCTCAGGACTGTTGATGGAAAAAAAACACAGTTAAAAATAATATTACCAAAGCTAACTCAAGTATTGGACAAGCCTTGTAATTTGAACAGGCTTTTGCCTTATAATATAACTCATTAAAAAACAGACAAATAAAGCCAAGTTTTCTTTGTTAAGTCTTAACAAACATTTATTTCCAGCAGACTGAGTAAAGCTCTCCAGCTCCTGCAGGAGGCTGCAGCTCTCCTCTTGCTCTTTGTGAGTTCTTGAATGATTTGTTTAGTTTTCAAAGGAGCTTCCATACTTTTATTTTTGGAGCCGGCTGTCTGGATTTACTGCCTCACTTTGTTGGTATCCCTGGTGAATATGTGTAAAAGGCTTTAAAATAAATGTTTCTAATTTTGCAGTAGCATAGTCTCACACTAATTTATTTTAATTCAAATTTTACGTTTATCAGTGGGGAAAAATCCCATGATAAGAAATCCGTTTTTTACATGAAACCATGTGCACCATGGTTATTGGCAGCAGGACGACATGTAGGTTCATTCAGAACCCTACGTGTCGTCCTATTGTGCCTAGCGGAGCATTTGCATGTTGATTTTTGCTTTGCTTTATTGTCCTGCTAAAAGATGGCCCATTTTCAGTTATCAGAGGCCACCAGATTCTTGTTTTTTAGATGTTCTTGTATTTCAGAAAAGCCGATCGCTGCTTGCAGTCCAATAAGGTTTCCAGGGTCTTTGGAAGCATCGCAAATTCTTCCCTGTACTTAACAGTGAGCATGAGAAAGTTTGCTGCATGTCCTTTGCTTTACACCAGAACCTCCTGGAATGTTTGCTACCAACAAGCTCAATCATGGTCTCATCGGACCAAAACACACAATTCCAGGTAAGTCTCAGTAGCATTTAGCAAACTTCACATCTTGCGTTTGCGAAAGTAGGACAGAAAAATCGTTTTCCTGGCTTGCCTCCAAGTCGGTGTGTAGATGGCTAATTTTTTAAAGCCATCTACGGCCTTATTAAGATCAACATACAGTACGCATGCTTGAATGGTATATTGTCTTTCCCATTTTGAAGAATGGCTAAAATAGATGAGCCTCTGGCATGGTATATTTATACATCTGGAAAACAGGAAGTAATGCTTTATGTCACTTGCATTGATTTTGTAGCAGTCCCTCATACTGAGCTTGCATGTAGTGACACCTGCAGAATCCGGCTCAATGTGAACGGCCATCTGCCTTGACCGACTGTGGGTTTGAGTAGACAGAGCATTCACACAAAAAAACACAGAAGCACTGATCCAGAAGTACTTTCTATGTTGAAGAAAGTAAAGAGTTCCTGGCAGTTGCAGTTCCTTCAGTGGCTTCATCTAGGAGAGAAACATAGTGAAGCAGATGACCTCTGAGCCAGTTTTCCAGTCTTTAAGTTAAAAAAGAGCACATACAGTTAGTCACGGTAAAAGCTCAGCCAATAGCTAAAAGAGAGGCAGGAACAACTCTGGCTCCTAGACTCTGTTAAAAACAATTATTTCTTAATTATGTCACTGCTAGCAAAGACAGATTAGTTTGAAGACATTTAACCAATCTTTACCAGCATTGCCCATCAGCGTGAAGAGATTTTTAAATTAAATCATGCACATCTCTGTACATTTTTAATAAATTCTGTCATGAGCATGCACTTACTGGTCATGTAGCTGATTCTCAGAACCGAAGTAAACTAAAGGTTGTCCAAGAATGCTTAAAAGGTCCTCAAAGCAAAGTTCTGTCTAAGAAGTATAATTCTTGCTTGCTCTGATTCCCCTGAAGCCCTGAAGCATTACAAGAAGTAGGACAGCTTAAATTAGAGACATGCTAGAAATCCTCCTTTGCTCCACATCATTCTACATGTATCTGAGATCATATCGCCCAATGTGGATTCTCAGCAGGAAAGAGTATCAGAATGTTGGCTGCTGAAGACACAGTGTCAACGTATGTTTTGTTAAAAGATGTGTTACAGTTTGATTTAGCATATTTCCAAGTGGAGTGTTGAAGCTCAGGGGACTACTTTAGTAAATGGTTGCTTCACATTTAAAATTCTGATGGCCAGGGAGTTGCATCTGAAACTGACAGACCTCTTTCCAGAAGCCGGCAGTGATGAGAGTTCATGATGTGGGTCAGTGGGATCTGCAATGATAACTGTGGTTCATGAAAAGCAACGTTTGTGCAATATGTCTTTTATGGTGGATGGAGTCGTCCCAGGGGGCATTGGGAGAGCTTGAATGTGTAGGAATGAAAAGTGATGCTGTGGCTGACAGAACGGAGACAGAGATGACGCACGCAGCAGACAAGAAACTGCTGTACTAGCTTTGCCGGTCTGTAACACATTGAGGCCACTTCCTGTGTCTATGTGTTTCTTATTGCACCTGATTCCTAAACAGATGCAACTGATGTGTTCTGTTAGGTGCCCCACCCACTGCAAATAGTCAACTAACTAGGCCTGGTTTAGGAAGTCAGCTGGTCTGGATTTGGTTCATAACAGTTCAGTGTACAGTTACCTCTGCCTTGCAGAAGCATCCTGTGAACCTTTTCAAATTTTCTCACATTAAAACTTCTATTTCTCTATTTATGTTATAGTGGTTTGTGTGGTGGAACAAGACAAAAAGGTGGAAAGAAAATGATGCATGATTTTTTTTTTTTACATTTTAGACAAATAAAACCTAAACAGTGTGGCAGGTAATCGTCTGCTCCAGCTTTCTCTCACACACATGCATGTTAGGTTATTTTGTCTACGCTGTATGAATGCATGTTAGGGTGGTTGTCTGTCACAAACCAACAACCCTTCTGGGTAAATGATCTTCAGCTGACTCGTTAGGTCAGGGCGGACACCCTGTCTACTTTTAACGCTAGGCTTAAAACTTTCCTTTTTGATAAAACTTATAGTTAGAGTGGCTTAGGTTATCCTGAGCTATCTCTGTAGTTATGCTGCTATAGGCTTAGGCTGCTGGAGGACATAATGACCACTTTCACCCTCTTCGCTACATTCTCACACTACTCTTCAATTTTGCATTATTTGCTGTTATTTATCTTTTAACTTTGTTCTCTCTTTTCTCTTCCTAGAAGCTACACCTGGCCTGACTCTGTGTCTACCTGTAACACCTTTCTGGAGAGGGGAATCCTCCAAGCTTCTGCTGGCAACAACTTAATGCTCACCCTCTACCGATGATCCACATGGCCCTGTCTTTCAGTGTTTAACCCTTTCTCTTTCCTAGACATGGCTACTGACTGAGCTTTTACTGTAACTAACTCTATGTGCTCTCTTCAGACTCTAACATTAAAAACTGGCTCAGAGTTTATCTATTCTTTCTTTCTAGGTGAAACGACTAAAGGAGCTACATCCATTAACATTTACGTTTCCTTTCCATAGAAAGTACTCCTGGATCAGTGCTTCTTTGTTCTCTTTGTGTCTCTGCTCTGTTCTCTCTAACCGCCAGTCGGTCGTGGCAGATGGCCGCTCACACTGAGCCTGGTTCTGCTGGAGGTTTCTTCCTGTTAAAAGGGAGTTTTTCCTCTCCACTGTCGCTACATGCATGGTCAGTATGAGGGATTGCTGCAAAGTCAACGTCAGTGACTGTCCACTGTCTCTACATGATCATCCAGGAGGAGTGAATGCTGCAAGTCACTGACTGGATGCAATCTGCTGGGTTTCCTTAGATAGACAAACTTTTTATCCAATTTGAATAAATAACAGAATCTGACTGCACTGTTCAATGATTCGGATTAATTGTAATGCATGTACCTGACTTTTGTGAAGTGCCTTGAGACAACATGTGTTGTGAATTGGCGCTATATAAATAAACTGAATTGAATTGAATTGTCTTATGTATATGTTGAGAGTCATTGTTCTTCTGGAAGGTGAACCTTAGTCCCACGTCAAGTCTTCTGCTGCCTCTAACAGGTTTTCTTCTGGGATTGCCCTGTGTTTAGCACCATTCATCTTCCTGTCATCCCACAGCATGGTGCTTCCACCACCATGTTTCACTGTGGGTATGGTGTGTTCAGAGCTATGTCCAGCATCAGTTTTCTACCACACTTGGGGATTTTGCATGTAGATTCCACAAATCTTGTTTCCCCTACATTGCATCTGGGAAACTGCAGACTTTCTTTTAGCAATGGTTTTCCAGTCACTCTTGCATAGCACTGCTTTGAGATATTATCTTATTACTGTAATTGTGCTTTAAACCTCTCCAGTTAGCCTTTACCATATATTACCAAACAACTATAGTCACCAATGTTGATTACGCTAAGGTTAAATGCAAAAATCAATTACTGTTTTTAGAGTTGAAGTTGAACATGCTTACAGTGCCTTGCGAAAGTATTCGGCCCCCTTGAACTTTTCAACCTCTTGTCACATTTCAGGCTTCAAACATAAAGATATAAAATTAAATTTTTTTCTGAAGAATCAACAACAAGTGGGACACAATCGTGAAGTGGAATGAAATTTAGTGGATGTGTCAGACTTTTTTAACAAATAAAAAACTGAAAAGTGGGGCGTGCAATATTATTCGGCCCCCTTCCGTTAATACTTTGTAGCGCCACCCTTTGCTGCGATTACAGCTGCAAGTCGCTTGGGGTTTGTCTCTATCAGTCTCTATCAGTTTTGCACATTGAGAGACTGAAATTCTTGCCCATTCTTCCTTGCAAAACAGCTCAAGCTCAGTGAGGTTGGATGGAGAGCGTTCGTGAACAGCAGTCTTCAGCTCTTTCCACAGATTCTCGATTGGATTCAGGTCTGGACTTTGACTTGGCCATTCCAACACCTGGATACGTTTATTTGTGAACCATTCCATTGTAGATTTGGCTTTATGTTTTGGATCATTGTCTTGTTGGAAGATAAATCTCCGTCCCAGTCTCAGGTCTCTTGCAGACTCCAACAGGTTGTCTTCCAGAATTTGGCCCCATCCATCTTCCCATCAATTTTGACCATCTTCCCTGTCCCTGCTGACGAAAAGCAGGTCCAAACCATGATGCTGCCACCACCATGTTTGACAGTGTGGATGGTGTGTTCAGGGTGATGAGCTGTGTTGCTTTTACACCAAACATATCGTTTTGCATTGTTGCCAAACAGTTCGATTTTGGTTTCATCAGACCAGAGCACCTTCTTCCACATGTTTGGTGTGTCTCCCAGGTGGCTTGTGGCAACCTTTAAACGAGACTTTTTATGGATATCTTTGAGAAATGGCTTTCTTCTTGCCACTCTTCCATAAAGGCCAGATTTGTTCAGTGTACGACTGATTGTTGTCCTATGGACAGACTCTCCCACCTCAGCTGTAGATCTCTGCAGTTCATCCAGAGTGGGCCTCTTGGCTGCATCTCTGATCAGTCTTCTCCTTGTTCAAGATGAGAGTTTAGAGGGACGGCCAGGTCTTGGTAGATATGCAGGGGTCTGATACTCCTTCCATTTCAATATGATTGCTTGCACAGCGCTCCTTGGGATGTTCAAAGCTTGGGAAATCTTTTTGTCTCCAAATCCGGCTTTAAAGTTCTCCACAACACCTGCCTGGTGTGTTCCTTGGTCTTCATGATGCTCTCTGCGCTTCGAACAGAACCCTGAGACTATCACAGAGCAGGTGCATTTATACGGAGACTTGATTAAACACAGGTGGATTCTATTTATCATCATCAGTCATTTGGGACAACATTGGATCATTCAGAGATCCTCACTGAACTTCTGGAGTGAGTTTGCTGCACTGAAAGTAAAGGGGCCGAATAATATTGCATGCCCCACTTTTCAGTTTTTTAGTTGTTAAAAAAGTTTGACACATCCAATAAATTTTATTCCACTTCTCGATTGTGTCCCACTTGTTGTTGATTCTTCACAAAAAATTAGAATTTTATATCTTTATGTTTGAAGCCTGAAATGTGGCAAAAGGTTGAAAAGTTCAAGGGGGCCGAATACTTTCTCAAGGCACTGTATTTAAACAAATTTGCGCACAATTTTGTGAATAACGCATGCAAAAATAACATAGCAGTTAAAAAAAACACAATTAATAAATGCCAGTCATACCAGTCGATGTTAATAATTTCCACCTTGTCAACCACAACAGTCTTCCTGTCAGGTGGGTTTAAACTGATAGGGTGCCAGTCTGTTAGATCTCCAGGCTGCCTCCGCCCATATAACAGTTCACATGATTTCTTCCTCTATGGTAGACAAATCAATAAATATTTATTGTATGAGCTCACATACAGTCGAAGCCAGACACTTCACCACTGCTGATTGTGTTTTCTCACAGCCGCATCAACACGCGAGCGAGATGATCCGTGTGACTTTTGAAGATCTCAGCTGCTTCGGCTGCTCTGTGTCTGACATGGGAATGAGTTAAAACTATTGAACTACAAGCCTGATCACAATTGATATTGTGTGAAAATAATGAAATACACTCAATACATTTGAACAGTGTTCTCTTCACATGTAGTTGGGTTCAGTTTGCCCACTTGTTCTTAAGAGGTTGAGCAAATAGAAATACTCTAAGGTCAGATACTCATTATTGTGACTTTTAGGTATTTGTCTCACCTTGACTGAAAAAAACACATTTTTCATCCATGTTTTCCATTCAAAAACTGATAAATCCCCAAGTTTTTGAAGGCACACTTTTCATTTGAAATTTAAAGCAAATGTTGATCTCGCATGCCATCCCTCTGAGATATTTTGAAGCTTTTGCTAACCGAACACCACGCCAGGTCTTTTTCTCAGATTGGGTCTATTCTGAGGTTTAAGTACAACGTGGTGACTGATCTAAATTAGTGTTCAGCTTTTTAGCTGAGGAATGGCTCCCACTTGCACATGCTGCACAACATATCTAATCCCTTTAGAAAAAAGTCACCCACTCCACTCAGTCCTGTGTGAAGGTCAATTAGTCTTTGCCTTTGCAAGCTGAGATCACAGCGGCCTCCCATAGGACACGGAAATGTGCTGTTGCAAAAATGACACAAGCTTGTGGTATTAAAGCCAACCGTAAAATCCTGCTTAGCAACTCATAAAGTCTCATGACGAATGGTTGTAAGTTGCTCAGACGTGCAAATCAAGAGCTAATTTTTAGAGCAGATATCATTTTTGGGCTGTGGTTGATTATGAAGAAATTCAGGATAATCTGAATGCCCTTTCACCAGCCCTCCCAGCCTGTCATTACCCTCCTCCAGTTCTTCTGCTGATTTTATTCTGAGGGTCACCCTCATCATTTCTGCCCAACAGAGAAATCTAATAAATGTTTCTTTTTCTCAAGATCCTGCACACCCGGCCACCATTATAGGGCATCAAAGGACACACAAGGTGGTGGTCAAACACTCCTGATTCCTCAGATAGGCTTTTTCCTGTCAGAAAAAGATTTAGATTCGACTCATAGCACAGCTCATCAGAAAGACAAAAACCTTCTCGCTTGTTAGGAAGTTTGCACAGTCCCTGCGTGAGTTTTTCATTTATTTTATAACCATCACGGCAGACCCAAAAGAGACTAGAATTCATGGATCAAAACGAAATCAGAGTAAATTTCAACACAACTGGATTCAGTGAAGGAAGTGGTCATGCCCATCGTTAATGTTAAGTTGCACCCAGGGGCAAATTCCTGGTTACACTGCAAAGGGCAATGAGTACAGAGGAAAAACAACGGAGGAGTTGAGGTTACACGTCTACACCAGGTATCAAAAAGAAACAAAGCTGAGGAGCTTCATTCACCATGTAAATCATCTTTTCAATCCAGTAATAACTAGATGATTCAATGCTTCAACCATTTTATAACATCTCCATTTCGGATCTGTTCAGTCTTTTTTCATTGTCGGGTCATTTAGCACGGACCTTTAAGGTGGCTGTAATAAAACCTTTACTTATGAAGCTGGCTCTTGATAGGAGATTTACTGCAGGTATATCTAAATGTGTAAAACAATGGTTGCTGATCAACTCTTTGGCTGTTTATGCTGAAACAATCTAAGAAATTACAGTCAAAATGTATGAATTATTCTGAGAAGAGCACTAGTAAAAGCAACTAATAGCCTTCTCAGATACTTAGGCAATGGCCTTGTTTGTGTTACATCCCAGGGCTGCATTAGATATACAATGAACACCATTCTGTTACAGAGACTTGAAGGCCATTTTTACTGGAATTAAACTGTATTTACTAGATCCCAGTATGTTTCAGGTAAGCAAACCAGTACCGGTCCAGTAAAAATGGGACCAGTGTTAATCCCAGGGCTCCACGGGGTTAAGTGCTTCGTCCTGTTTGTTTTTTTGTTTTTTTTACAGTATATCTTTCCATTAAAAAAACATTATCGGACAATGCAGAATAAATTGCCTTGTCTCTAGAGATGCTTGCAGTGTCCCCAGGTGTTGTGGATGCAGCCCAAATCATCACCTCCCACCTCCATGCTTACCACCTGCTTTGGAGTGTTTGGGCTGTCATCTGTTTATTTTTCTCATACATGATTCATTTTGTATTTCATGTGTAAATTACAGAGCTCAGGTGGTTTTTGCAGATTAAACTTTCCAATCCTAAAATATGCTGCCATGTTTTATGTAGAGAGAAGAGCTGTTGTTATGACAACTCCTCCAAACATGCCATAAATCTAGTCATTTTCTAACTATATTAATATGAACTTTAATATTAAAAATGCTAACAGAGGCTTGTTGAGTTAGAGACCTTGAGTTTTATGTAGTTTCTCCTAGAATCGGTTTTCCACTGCTTCTCTAAGGTAAGTGCTGATATCTCACAGAATTATATGTAACATGTTGCTGATCATTTAACACTTTACCCCCTAAACATTAGAATAGCAAAGGATCAGACATTTTTGGCATTTTGGCCTTGCAACTGAAAGACATTTACATCGCCTGTATAACACCGATGGTGCTGTGCAGCTATAGATTAATGCATTTGATCTTGTGAAAACTGGGAGGATAAAGCTCACCTAACCATTGACTGACACACACAAAAATTGAATTGATTGGATCCCAAGAGCAGAGCCCAGCTTTAAGTTATTTTCCAGGGGTCGTATTCAGTTCAGCTTGCTTTTTTTCAAGCATGAACTGGGCACCTCTTGACCTTCCTTTCTACAACAATTTGAGAGGTTGAGACTATTCCTTTCATCCGCTTAACAAATATCAAGTCAGAGCTACTCTTACACTTCTTGCTTTACCCGGCTGTCGTCTGTGCTGCTGTCACACAGTCTTTCCCTCCTACATTTCTTTCTTTTGTTCTCTCCTGCATCTCAGCTTGTCTCTCTCTATTGCTTTAGGAATTGTTTCTCCCTTTGAATTTTGATTCTTCCCTGGCATCTCTGCTCTCCTCCTAATGTTTTCTCAAACTCTCGGTTTCCTCCATTTCTTTCCACATATCTGCCTCTTGATGCCTGGCTGACGCTTTCTTTCTTCCACTGATGTTTTTTTTTTTCTCAGTTCATCTCTCAATTCGTCTCACAATCCAAAGAAAAGGTTTTGATCAAATTCTCCTTTTTCCCCCTCACTGTTTCTTTCTCGCACAAACACCCTCTCTCTATGCGCCTGAGTTGCCTGTGGATCACAGTTGGGGAGCCTCTCTGTAGCACCTTGAATCAAACCAGCAATCTGGGTGACCCATTTTTGCACACATTAGTGCTCTGCAGTGAAGCATGGTAAAATGTTTCACCACATTCAATACACAGAATAGCTTCATCACCATGACGTTGTTCTCTCTTTGGTAGAGGTGTGTCAATCTTATCATTGCACCTGAAAATGGACCAGCATGTGTTTTTCCTCGCTCTGCAGTTCAGAAGTAGAACTAATAACAAAGACATGTAAAACCAACTAGGGTTTAGCTCGATCAACTCTTTTTTTAAAACCTCCTTGACATTACAAGTCAAACTCTTTTCCTTGATTGAAACTTTTCCAAACATTTGCCTAAAAGAAAGCACGACAGGAACGCTGTGTAGCTAAAACATTGAAGTTCAAAGGAAATAAAAATAAAAACTGTTGGAATGAAAGCCAAGGGAGACACATAGCCTTTTCACACATATACAGTAACTTGCCAAAGTCATGTAAAATCTAATTTCATTATATTTTGTTTCCAATGAGCCAAACTTTCTCTTATTGCTTTGTGGAACACTTTAAGAATAACTTTAATAAATGCTGAAAAACTATTGGTAAGAATTATTCTGTCCTACCATCACAAACGTTAACATTTGGAGTTTGAATAATGCTTCTGGACTTTAATTGGAACCATGCTCTTTGGTAAAGTGAGGCGAAGATTGGGTCTTTAAACAAGAAACCCTTCAGGTAAGTATGGTATAAAACATTAGATGCCCAGTGTTGGGTATGGTGGAAGATCTGTCATTCTGTGGGCCTGTTTCTTTTCCAAGGGCCCTGGGCACCTTGTTAGAGTGCATGGCATCATAAACTCTCTGAAATGCACAGGCTCCTGGTGACCAGGGTCACTATGAGATCAAACTGAAACAGAAATAGTTCACCTGATAGTGTCAACCTTCATCCATGGCCATCAAAGTCCACATACCTAAATCCTACAAAATAAAGCTGTATGGTGAGCTGAAGACAGGAGAGCTTAAACGAGGATCCAGGACTCTAGATCATCTTCCAAACAAGGTCACAGGGGAGCTGGTGCCTATCTCCAAACCCAGGACCTTCTTGCTGCAAGGCCACAGTGCTACCAACTGCACCACTATGCAGCCCAGCTGTATACATACAGTTACTATATCTATGCATAATAACATGGCTATTTATTGCACTAGCTTGTAGAACTAGGCATGGGCCAGTTGCTAGTATGAAGGTAAACAAGTCTTGAAGCCCCACCATGGCTTCAAAACTGCAGAAAATGTCAGTTAAGTAAAGTTATTTTAATAAGATAAGTGATGGCGCGACCCGAGATTTTTTAAAGCATAAAGTGACGTTTTGCTTTCCCTCCCCAGCTGTTGGTCCCCACTCTCAGCCACTGTTCACTTCTTTTAAAATAATACTTGATTACTTGTATGAGATCAATCAGGTATCATCCAAACATTTTTTTATCAATGTTTAGTGTGCAGGTGCAGCTGAGTTTTTAACTGCTCTTGCACATATATGTAGATTCTTGTTTCCACCTCTTTCCATCTTATTAATGAAATGACTGTAAACCGATGTTTGTGGTCGAGGAATTAGAATAGTTCTGCAAAGAGGAGTGGGCTGAAATTCCTCCACATTGATGTGAAAAGCTTATCGTCTGTTATCACAAATGCTTGCACTAAAACACCACAGACATGTTTAGAGTTTGTGATAAAAACACACATAACGTGTTAATATTTGCATTTGTATTAAATGAAAAAGCACTGAAGTCAGTGTTGTGTGTTTGCTGAGGTTATCTTTCATTTTGAAATCTGTGTGATGATCTGGGAAATTTAAGTTTTGATAAACAGAATTTTAACCGGCTTTAACCCCCACCCCCAGTTACCTCAACTTGAAGCAAGAGCAGTATTTTTTCACACCCTGTAAAATGACAGAGCAGACACCATCCGTCCATCCCACCACCCACCACCTCTGACCTGCTGCGAAGAGAAACGTCCCCGGATCGCGTCCAGCGTTCGTATGCAGCACAATCGCAGAAGAATACGAGGAAATAAACAGCCTCAATAAACAAGAAGAGGGTGAGGAATAACAGGAAGACGTCGGTTTATGCGGAGAGGACTGGGAAAAATGTAAGGAATAAAAGAAACAAGGTCGCTTTCATTGTTTTCCTTCTCTCTGCTGCCGGTTTCCGGAGTGAATTTCTGAGAGGAGGATGCTGCTGCTGCATCTCTCCGAGCGCAGATAGCTGCTCACATTCCGCGCAGTTTTCTCACCGCATCTGATTGTGATTAACGGCCGGAGGAGAAGGAGGAGGACGGTGTTAGAGCAGAAAACAGCAGCAGCAGGAGGAAATGTTGCCTGGACCTTCAGAAGGATTTCCCTGAAGCATCTGTGAGAATTGCTGTGCTCAGTCTGCTTCAATTGCATCACTCCCGACTTCTAGGCGCAAAGGAAGAAAAACCAGAGGAATATTTTCCTTTCTCCTAAATTATTTAGGGGTTATCTGTTCTCTGAGCTCTGCATGTACTGCTGTCTTTGTCTTACATCTTCAGTGGATGGTTTTAAACACTGAGAGGTGGCGGATGGCAGCCGATGGGAAGGCGCCCCAAATTTCTTCAAAAGAGGGATGCAACCTAAAATAACCCCTGTGTCAGATGGTGAAGGAGCAGATACGTGTCTATTCATCGGTGCGCTGGCTCTGATAGCACAAGGATCCCTGCGGGATTTCACGGTTTCCGTTCAGTTGTGGCTCTGCTGATGTTTCCCGGTGAGATATCCCTGCAGCTTCCAGAACATCGCAAACCCTAAGCCTCCGGACCCCCACGAATCAGCACAGGGAACCCGAACTCTTTTTCATGGCTTTTGTCTTCAGAAGATGGAGGGTGTTACTGCTGCTCAACGTGCTGGCGGTCGCAGGGTTCATGACCTTCTGGGCCAAGTGCAACACCCGCAGCGTCCAGGCGGCCGGTCCGGAGGTTCCGGCTGACGGGAGGCGGCCCCGGGCCAACGGAACATCGCAGGGGCCCAGCGTGAGCCACGAGGTGCTGCTGAAGAGGCTCAGCTCGCTGGAGGATGTGGTGTACAGGCAGTTAAACGGTAAAAAACAGAAAAAAAACATTTAGACTCAGATAACTTGTCAACGTGAAAATGTGAAAATCCAGATTTTTTTCCCTGATTCATCCTCAGAAACCTGAAAGAAAACACCTTCAAAGTAAAGCTCCAAAATCTTGAGGCTGACTGTCAGATCATGCACAGTTTATATGAGAAATAGAGTATTTAAAGCCCATGAATACATGCCAAATAATGCTGAATGATCTTTGTCTCTGTATGTTTTTGAGGTGAATGCATTCTTGGGTAATAATATCACACTCTGAGGCCTCGGATACACAACTGCTTTAAACCAGAAACATATTCTTATCGATTGTTTTGGAGCTGCTTCTCACTCAGAAACATAAACAATAGATAGTAAAACATATTTTTCTTGATGGCTATCTAATTCCACGGGGCATCCTTTCTAAAAACTTCCCTTTTGTCATTGATTAGTGCCTGATGGTGTCACTGGGCAGCTCCTCTGAGCTCTGAGTTGGGTCGCACTAAAAGAGACAAAGAACCAGAGGCAAGAAGAGAGCCTGATCTGAAATAAAAACAAGCCGGATCGCCTTGCTTACGATTTGTTTGCCAAGTTTTTTTTGTTTACCATTATTTATGATACATTAATCTTGAAAGGTTCTACAAGCTTTGTCTTGGTTCACCTGCTCCACTCACCTGCAGTGAAGATAGGAATCCAGATCCAGATCTTAACCCAGAAAGCCCTGACTGTTCAAGATAACCATCAGCCTTCCAGCCTCGAAGTGACCCTCCTGGGACAGACAGAACCGAGGATGATAGTCTCTTCAACTTAGAGAGAGACAGAACTGACAGAATCTGCAGCAGAAACCTAAGTTTGTTCCAAAGAGCTACACTGACCAGATGGCAGGCGTTTTATGATCTTGGCGGTTCATGTTGGATACTGACGGATCTGAAGGTCCTTTGTTTTAAATTATTCTTTTACTTTAAATACTTTAGGTCCTGCATTTGGAAAACTTTGCATTTATGTTTCAGAGAGAGAGACACACCGACAAAACGTTTGATCAGATTTAGATATTTTAATAATTTCGTGATACTCTGAACCTTTGTTCTCAGTTCTCTTCAGAATATTCCTCTAAGTAGTTGCTATTTTTCATGTCAATATCATGTTTCTGAAAATAAAAATATTCAAAAATACAAATACAAATCATATTCCTATTAAAGCTCCCTGAGAAATTCACCCGTTTGATTTATTACTGATAAATTAGAAAATTACTAATTGAAATAGCTTTAGCTGCAGGCATCTCCAGAACTGTACCTAATTAATCCCTGAGGAGTTGATGTTTTTCTTCCAGGAAGGTGGTTTGAGGTCACAGTCGACTGCAGAGAATAAAGGTTCAGTTGCACCAGGCTGCAGGATGTTTGTAATTTGGATAATGTTAAAACCCAGGTATAACCCAAAGAATCTTAGTTTATTTTTTATGTTTTTTATGACTTTAAAATCTTGCACACCTTCACTGGAACTGTGATTTTTTTGTCGTTAAAGCAAAACTTTAGTTAAACTTCATACCAACGTTTCTTGTAACCTTTAAGGTTTTATATATTCTGTTTAAAACTGAGCTGCAGTTTGTTATAAATTCAGGTAAAAGGTTCACGTCATATGCAGCCCCTGCTGAGAGGAGAATAACCCAGTCAGCCTCAAGGCTCCTGATGTTCTTCCTTGTCTTGTTCACTTCAAACAGGTCTGTCCAAATCCCTTGGTCTGATTGAGGGCTTTGGGGGCAGGGGTAAAGACGGCCTCCCTGCTACGCTTTCACCGCTCGAGGAGAACGATGCCAAATACCTGAAGGAGAAGTATGGCTACAATGCCTACCT
This sequence comes from Crenichthys baileyi, assembly GCA_036173005.1. Lineage (NCBI taxonomy): Eukaryota > Metazoa > Chordata > Actinopteri > Cyprinodontiformes > Goodeidae > Crenichthys > Crenichthys baileyi. The sequence continues at coordinate 105,783 of JAHHUM010000465.1, read as the reverse complement.
CAGTGACAGGATCTCTCTGGATCGGACCATCCCGGATCATCGGCCTAACATGTGAGTTTGTGTCAGCCACATTTAAAAAACCCAAAACGTAACTTAACTTCTGATTGTTTGTAACCCAAATTTACACAGAAGACAGTTTTACATCTTGCTTTTACATTTTTAGACAATACGGAGGTATGAAAATTATTTTGCGCTTTCAACAGTCATATAAAAACAAGTTTAAATAATTCAGAACCACATCTTTTTCCATAAACTAAGTCACTGCTGCTCTGAATAGAGCCATGACTCAATGAGAACAGATTTATTTGGAAAGGTTTCTGCTGCAGAGGAACTCCAATTAAAACTTTTGAAAATATTTTTAATAATTCAAATGGAAACTTTTGCTGCTTCAAGTTCATTTTTTCAGCAAAAACGATGGAAACACTTGATTATATCCAATTCTGCATATAACTATGTGTCCGTCTGTTCAGTTCAAAGAGTTATTACTAATACTTCTTCATATTTTGATTCAACACTGCCAGACTTTAGATTTTTTGTTGTTGATATTTTCAGCTTTCTCATTAGTTTCAAAGCTGTATTCGACCAGTAAGACATTTCTTGTAGTTGGTCACCAGGTTTGCACAAATCTCAGGATACATTTTTACCTGCTTGTTTAAATCCTTTGGGTTCCTTGGATGCTTCCAGGCAGCAGGTCTGGTTCTTGTCCAGGATCTTATGGTACACAGCCCCCTTATGTGATAAAGTCACTCTGTACCCTTAGCTGAAAAATCTAAGCATTATATTTCCACCCCCATGCTTGACTGAGGGGGTGGTGTACCTTGGTTCATTCTTGGCTCCTAAATTACTCCAAACACCTCCAGTCAATTTAATGTCAGATTGCTTGATTTTGGTTTCACCTGATCACAGCAGGCTCTTCTAAACCTTTTTTTGAATCATTAGGACGTTCATTGATAAACTCAAAACAGGCCTGTAGACATGTCTTCAATAGGAGGAGAGTTAGGGCTGATTTTAATCTTTTGCAGAACCGATGGTGTTCTTGATGACTGTGGCCTCCTGATTATTAGATAGCTCCTCTGGTGTTCCTGTGAGCTGATCAGTCACCTTTCATATGATCCTCTACAGCCCATGAGGTGATGTTTTGTATTAAGCTCCAGACAAAGGGTCAATAATAATAATAATTTTATATTTCACTTCTCACTGTCTTACCAAGTTTTTTGCTGATGGTTTTTGAGCCCTTCCAGCCACGCGTGGATCAATTTTTTCTCTACAAAAATAGACCATAAGTATGTGAAATTTTTTTTGATGCCTGAAATAATATGATCCATATCACATGATATGTGAGCTGAGCTGTGAAACAGTTAAACACTCAGTATTTTTATCTGAAGGGTACATAACTTGGTAAAACTTCAGCAACGACCAAATTGAACATACATATTTCTTCTGTCAACCTGAATTAAAATTTAATGATGCATTTTTCTTCCTGAAAAACAAACAAGGGTGTCCTTCTGATTCTGGACTCTAGTTTTCGCTCTGATTTAGCAAATGTAGTTTTACTTTTGGTAAGGTTGTAATAACAGAGCTGACATAGTCTTGTTGGATCTGTTTGTTCAGTTGATGCACAACAGTTCTTCACCACTTCAGCTCTATATTTTAGCTCCAGCTCTTACCCAGGATCAAGCATAACCCATTTTAGGCCAAAGCATCTCATTAAGCTTTAAGTTAAGACTTTGACCAGGCCACTCCAAATACTTCATTTTATTTTGAGCCAATTAGATGTGGACTTGTTGGTGCACCTCAGGTCACTGTCCTGCTGCTGATAGCCAGATTTTTTACTTTAGGACTTTTTGATAAGGAGAAGAATTCATGGCCATCAAGGTCCTGAAACAGCAAAGCAGCCCCTGATCATCACACTACCACCACCATGTTTGACTGTCAGTATGAAGTTATTTTTCTGTGTATGTACAACGTCTTATAAATCTATGAAATACTTCCCCAAAAGTGCGAGTCATTATCTAGATATTTTTTGGCTGATAAAAGATGGGCCTTTGTTCATTTTCCTTAGCAGAGGTTTTTTACAACTGTTGACCAAATGCTGGCCTTTATTGAGGTATAAAAGGTCTGCAGACTTTTAGATGTTGTCCTGGGTTCTTTGGTTACCTCTTGGATAAGTCATCAATGAGCTCCTGGAGTAATTTTGGTTGGTTGGCCACTTCTGGGAAGGTTCACCACTGTTCCACAACTGGTGAAAACATGGAACAGTGGTGAACCTTCCCAGAAGTGGCCACTGTTCCATGTTTTTACCAGTTGTGGATAATGGCTCTCACTGTGGTTAACTTGAGTTCCAAAACTTTAGAAATGGCCAGATTGGTTAATGTCAGTGACTTTGTTTTATATCTGTTCTTTAATTCCTTGGATTGGGACATAATGTGCTGCTTTTTGAGATCTTTTAGCCTACTTCATGTTGTCAGACAGGTTCTGTTGAAGTGATTTCTTGATTCTGCAGGGAAGCAGGACATTTGTGAGTGGTGAGAGAAATTGTAATCAGCTCTCAATAAAATGTTAATCAGGGTTAATTCATGATTTCAAAATGATTTCAGAAAATCATCATTTGAAAACTGTTGTTTTGTATTTACTCAGGTTATTTTTGTGTGATATTAAAATTTATTGAATGATCAGAAACAAGTGCAACGGAAAAGTAAAACCAGAAGAACTCTCTAAGGGGACAATTACCTTTTCACAGCGTTGTATATTGCAACTTCATGCATGGTGCAGCTTATTGACTAAATGCTTATTTTGGGAATATTTCTCCGTGTCACATTTCTGCCTAGGAGAGTGAATTAAAAGTAATTTATGATAACATTCCTTTGCTCTTTCCTGCCACCAGCTGCATGTATGTGTGGGCTTTTTTTCTTCGGGCATAGTGTGGTGAAAAATCCAGAACTCTTTTTTTTCACCGCAGGGAATCTTACATGGTGCTGAGAAAAGAGCGGCATGTGAAGCGGGTCTGGGTGTGATATCTGCAGGCCTGGAAGGAACAGCAGCAGCAGAAGGATGTCAGCTGGAGCCTGATGAGCCACACTGTGTTTGATTGAGGCTCCTTTAACGCTGCAGAGCAGGAGGTGGTGGTGAAACGTGACAGAAAAAAGCAGCAAGAGAAAAAAAGAGTTAAAGGGAAAAAAACTAAGATCATGTGCATTTATTTGTTTAAACTTGCTAACAATACACGGCAGATGTAAAACTCGAAGTCTGCTGATATCCACCCATCTAGCTGAAGCTTCTAACATCCGTCTGCACTGCTAAAGAAATGTTAAAAGACAATTACTGTCACAGAATATTCAGTGAATTTGTACTTGTGAAGTGACAAGTTCTCACTCACATTTGAAACTATTCCTGCTGCTCTCTTCGCTCTCCTTCACAATGCTGTTACTGCTTGTATTGATCGCACCACAACCTTTGCCTCCCATTCAAATCTATTGTTGCTCTATTTGCTGTAGCTTTTATTGCAGCTACTTTATGTTTGTTCTCTGGGAATATAAAGTGGCAGCAACATACAGTTAAAACTGTTGGCTTTTATATGATGGTGACCATTTCAAGATTATACAGTGGCTCATGTTGACTTTGCAGAATTATCATTGTCTGTATTAGGATGTGGAAGTGTCCTGCATGGTCCTACAATTTTTTAAAATCTTGATTCAAATCTGGTCCCTATGGGTTGGTCTGAGTCTCAGCTGTTTGCAGAGGAGTTCAGGTATCCTGATATCTTGTTCACAAGTGATGATGAGCAGGAGATGAAGAGACACATCAGAGCTTTGTGTTCTATTATGGGGTCTTTGCTCTTGTCTGTTATGTTAAAGAAACTATGAAGCTGAAAGGCAACCCTCTCAGTTTACTGGTCCATCTGCATTTTAACCTTTATGGGTTAAAATGCAGATAGACCAGTCATGGTGATGAGATATTGATCGTGATTAGAATAAGATCCTATATACAGGAGGCTGAAAACTAGCCAGCCAATAGCTAGACAAAGGAAGGAATTAGGTCATCCAGGTAGAGCTAGGTGTAGAACCACTCTTATCTAATGAAGGTACATGCTGGATACCTTGTTTTGGAGGTTAGTTGGACATGTCCCACTGGGGGGAGAAGCATAACTCTTCTGGTCTAGGAACACCTTGGGATCCCTTTCGAGGAGCGACGGAGTGCCATTGGGGAGCAGGGTATCTGGGTTTACCTTCATCCAACTCAAATAATCTTATGATGACGTCTTATGAAACCATGTTGATGCAGTTCAAGTGGGTGAATATATTTTAGGTCTTATGATGACGTCACAGTATACCGTTGTTCCTTGTATGCTGGCGTTTTGAAAAATGTGTAACAAGAATCAAAATGTTAGAAGATAAAAGGAATTTTGTGGAACATCAAGTTTTGTCATGTCTTTCAGTATGTGTTACTTTGACCCGCTCCAGTTTTCTCTCAAAAAATTGTGTATTGGGATCAGCGGCAGTATTCTGCTGTGCGGAATGGGGTATGTTACTTTTACCATGATGTCACCATATTATAAAACAGGCAGCTGATTTTATAGCGCCACCTCTGGCTTATCTTTTTAACCTTTCACTGGAGACAAATTAGATTCTTTCCTTTGGAAATCTGCCTCTATTCTGGTGTTACTTAAAGGGAGCAACCTCATTGAGTAATAAATCATTTTATCGAGGCTTTAGACAGTAAGAAACACTGTTGAGCCATTTTCGTTGACCTTTCTAAGAGTTTTGACACTGAATAATGTGGTATGACAGAACAGTGGGTTGGGTGGTTCGAAAAAGATTTTTCCAACAGAACTCAGTGTGTGAAAGCTGAAGGCATTGCCTCTTGCTTTCTGGATGTGGTCGAAGGTGTTTCCAAGGGATCAGTTCTCTGGCTTTTTTATCCACCTTATATATTAATAATCTTGATCAAGGAGTATCGAACACTAATTATCAGTTTTATGCCGATGACACTGTGATGTTTTCCGTTGGATCCACACCTCAGCAGGCACTTCATCAGCTCCATCCATCCTTCAGTACTGTTCAGGAAATGTTGTGCAGGTATAAATAATTGTTAATGCCAAAAAAAGAAGCAAATTGTGTTACTTTTTCAACTCTAAATTAATTTATTTACATTTTCCATCTATCAACACTCATCTTGGTTTAAAGATTGATCCAGAGTCCGAATATAAATACCTCAGCATCTGAACAGATGATTTTCTCTCTTTTAACTCTCATATTGAACAGCTGGTAAATAGACGGAAGCCGAACTTTCCTTCGGATTAAGTCATGTCTAGGGGGTTAAGTCTAAGAAAAGACTTGTGTGTGCCACTTTTACGCCTCTGTTTGACTGCGGAGATGTAGTTTATATTAATATTTTGTCAGGGTGCTTGAATTATCTTGACACAGTCTACCACGGAGCCTTGAGATTCATCACAAACCTCAACTGTTTGACTCATTGTACGTTGTAGTCTTCTGTCAGAGGGTCTGCATCGCTGGTGCAAAGATTAAACTATTGGCATACCCTCATGTATAAAGTTCTCCTTGGCCTGATCCCTGTATATGTACAACTTACATTATCTAGAAAAGTGGATTATCTTATTACATTCGTTCACAAAATCTGTTCTTATTGACGATGCCAATGGCTTACAGTGAAGTACTTTTCCCCTTAATGCATTAAATCAGCTTCAGAATGAGCTACATTTGAAGGAACTTGTTTCTCTAAGTGAATTTAACCAAAGAGGTGAGTCTGAATCTTAATCAGTGAAGACAGCAGTGCATTGTGCGAGATTAAGTAATGGTATTACTGTGTAATTGGTCTGGTAGTTTTATTAGTAGTTGTGCTGATTGTGTAGCGGTAGTATAATGTGGTGTACATGATGACTGAGAGATTTTCAAAAATCAGATGCTGGAGCGTTATTTTGTTTTCCTAAGGCAATAAAAGGCAGACATGCATAGCATGATAGGGGTAATATTAATATATTAATAAAGACTATTTTTGCTAATTTTGGGTTTAGCTCGGATGTCTGTCTGCTAAAAAAAAGAGCTTAATCATGTCAGTTTGGCTTTAATTCGATTTCGAAAACTTTCTTTTAATAGATGCAGCATCCTGGGATTTTCAGTTGCCTCCACTGCCTCTCATGGCATAACTTTTAACTCTCTTCTGATGTTTGCTTTATAACAATGAGACCAAAGCTGCAGAAAAAGGTTTTTTTGCAGTCTGATGCATCCAAGAAGTTTTTTGAGTTGTGCTGATTTTTTATTTTTTAAAGTTTAAAACTTTTCCAATAGAAGTGGATAAAGTTTTGGTGGCAGCTGATTTTTTCCCCTTTTTTTTCTTTTTAAAGCATTTTTTTTTTAAAACCTCCTCTTTGAAATTTAGTCGCAAATTTTCAAGCATATTCCAAATATTAACCTTAAATTAAGGAGAAAAGTTTGAAAGATGACAGAAAAACAAGAGTTTAAAAGCAGACAGGCCTATAATGTCTGGCAGGTTCTGACACCAGAACATATCATTCAAGAAAGTTCTAGTATTTAATCAGGGTCCTGTTGTATCACCTGTCTATGAACCAGACTGTGTGTCTGGACCTGCGGTTCTCAGTGTCACCTTCCTCCGTTCAGTGGACAGGGGAATATCTGCTGCTGGACCTCTCCTTAAGATCCTCTTGCATAGGCGTTTTTTGGTAGTTCCTCCATTTGGATTTTGAAACCAAATTGTCAACAGACAACAGACAATCTTATCTTGCTGATAAGATGGATTCTTGTCTTTACCACAGGTGTGTACAAAGAACAATGTTTGCTGAAATGATTGTGATAAAATGTCTGTGGAAGAAAAAAAGATGTTGCCCACAGTTGTTTCCTCAGACACCAATCAACCCACAAGGGGATGAGCTTATTTCAGCCCTGTGCGATCTATAGGCTGAAATAGAATCTCCTAATTTTCAAACCGTTTTCCGTACGTTTCAGAGAAGCGACATTTCACCCATCCATCTATACCCACTTGTCTGTGCAGGGTTGCACGGATAAAATGGCAATGAAATCATAATTTTTATGGTTTCATAAAATAAAGCTTAAATCTTTGTTTTGGAGAATCTGTGAACACTGTAGAAGAACTTCATTAACATATGATGCCATAAGAAGGTTACAATTTTGAACTATGATAGAAGATTCAAATAGATGTTAGCTTTAGTGTCATTTTTTGTTCATCCAGCCATGTTATAGAGCAACATTTTCCCTCTCTGTGTGTCGACACTCTAACACTGTTTGTTTTTTCTACTGAGGACCTAAAGTGCTGCTGCACAAAAGATTTAACAGTGATGAGGCCTGGATCAAGGCTGCCTTAGCCACAATGTGATACAGCGATCCTCTAAACAAGAAATATTGTGACATTTTAACATTTCCAGATTCTGTGGCACAAGATTTCATTAAATTCTTTGTCCCTAACCTCTCTCTGGTTTTTACTAACATGAAGATCATTAAAGACAATGCAGTTTGTTGATGTGTTTACAACTGAAAAAGTGGATGTATTCAGTTACGATGCAATTAATGAACATTGGAAAATAAATCTGATTTTCCTCAGTATTTGACCTGTCCATTACAAGTTGATAAAGGAAAAATGCATTGATTAATTTTTCAAAGTTTACATTCAAATGAAAACGTTGGATTTACTATGTATTTACATCCAATTACCATTTTATCTAACACAGGAAATCAAATTATTGAGTGCGGTAACATCGTAAAATAAAGGAAGACATTACCGCCTCCACATGTGCTAAACTTAGAGCTAAAGCGTCGCCCTTCCTCCTTTCTCTTCATTAGAGCTGTTTGAGCAGAGGTGAAAATAGGCCTCCTTTCAGCTGCAGACACACACTGTAAAGACGGCGAAAGAACCCATGTGATTAGGCCTGCAGAGAAAGCTGCATGTTTGGCTTTGCTTGTCAAGACAGAGGAAGCTTGGTGTTATGAAGCAGCAGTAAAGTACGAGCATGTGCAGAAGGTATGATTTGTTTTAAATATTGCCTGTTTGCTTTTCTTTCTGCAGATGTAGAAAAGTCAGCTACCCCAGAGACCTCCCTCAAATTTCCCTCATCTTCATCTTCGTCAACGAGGCGCTGTCAGTGATCCTGCGCTCTGTCCACTCGGCAGTCAATCACACGCCGGCTCACTTGCTCAAAGAGATCATCCTGGTGGACGACAGCAGCGATGACGGTCAGTAAGAATCATCGATTTGTGCCTTCAGATTTTACAGCGTTTACTTATTGAGGCTGGCATTGTTATGAGTTTGATAAATAAAACCAGCTTTTCATTGTTTCTCCTTTTATTAATGATCCAACAGTGACCCTGAATTTAAACATGACATGAATTGATTTGTTCATATATTTTGGCAGCATTAACATTTGAAAATTAGTAGTAACCAGTCACTTTTTTATCTCTAAATAAAAAAAAAATAATCTATTGTTGCCCGTGACATAAATTAAACAATTTTTTTAAATCAACTTTTATTTTGAGAATATTTGCCTGCTGCAGAGAAAAATGGATGAATGTTATTGCAACCATAGCAAAAATATAATTAACTTAAGCGTTTTTTTAAGCGCATTTTTTTATTTTGTTCATTACCTGGTTATGTTACAGTATTATTTATTTGTTTTAAAGTTTATCTTATTATTAATTATACTGATTAGTGTCTAAAAATGTTTACTGAAGAATTTCTAATCCATTCTTCATGTTTCCCTGTGGTATGATGTGAAATGCCACCAGGAAACATGAACACTATTTCTCTTAGCTACTGTTCAAAATGGAAAAGACAAGAGAACATGCCATTCTGCCTGACTGGAGCATCTAAATCAGTGAAGCTCCATCCAACAGGTGGAATACCCTGAAAGATGTTTTCAAGCTTTTGTTGCTGTAGTTTCTTATAATTTTCTGCTTTACAGCTAATAAAAACTGAACATTTAAGATTAGAATATTAGATAAGAGTAATAAAAAAACATTTTTCTTCAGAGGCTTGATGAAAGACTGTCCACCTACATATACTGTATTTATTCAAATATGTCTATATCTGTTTACATTCCTAAAACTGCTTATATGCTTGTTTTGCACAAATATCCTGCACATATATCTTGCACAACTTTGTTTTTCATATTGCAATTATTTAGGTACTTTTTTTTAAAATGCATGAAGCCAGAGGCACTGAAATTGTGTTCTTTTCTGTATGTATGTGTATAATAATAAAGAAGAATCTATCTATCTATGCTTAATACCTGCTCAAAGAAATGAGCCTCAATAGAACGCATATTCCAATTTATTGAATATGAATATATATATGGGCTGCACTGTGGTGCGGTTGGTAGCACTTGCCTTGTAGCAAGAAGGTTCTGGGTTCAACTCCCGGCCTGCGGTCTTTCTTCATGGAGTTTGCATGTTCTCCACGTGCATGCGTGGGTTCTCTCTGGGTCCTCCTGTTTCCTCCTACAGTCCAAAAGCATGGCTGTTAGGTTAAGGTCTAGGTGCATGGTTGTTTGTCCTGTGTGTCACCATGGATAGATGAATTTATATTTATCATATATTGTGCAACTCTACTCTTGACTCTCTAAACAGAAACTTGGTTGTAATTGTTTCTTTCAGCAGCTTTACGCTTTAAAACTTTGAAGATAAAACGAAGTGCTGTCCTACTGGCAAAATGGGTAGTAGAGAATATTAACAGCAGCAGTGTTGCATCAATATTTACCCCAGAGACTTCAAATTAAAGGCTGAATTTTCAAATGTTTTGAATGTGAGATCACGCTACAGCAATGAAAGGTGAATTAATTTTAATTTCTCCTTTTTCACCAAGAAAAGACCCAAAGTGTCCTTGACGTAATAAAATAATTTTTGCATCTTTATTCACTAAGAATGGGATAATAGTCTAATTTCATGTCACTAATGGATCACTCCTTTGGAGGTTTGACGGCATGATGAGACTCTTTAGGAAATGCTGTAACTTTGTGTTTGAAGAGGAGCTTTCACTGTGGTGACTGGTGGTGTCAGTGTCTTTCTCCAATAGACAGGCAGATAGAGACAGAGCACTCAATAGGATGTCACAGGAGAGATGTCCCTGCCTTATTTTATTGGGCTTGGCTGCAAAGCAGGGCTTTCTGAGATGAAGGGACAGACATGAAACCACTCAAAGTAAATAGGAGAACAAAGGCACAAGAAGGACAAAGAGGTGTTGGACAGAAGACAGATAAATGGGATGGAACTGAAAGAAAGAAAAGGCCATAGAGTGAAGAGAGCTGACAAAAGGCAAATTAAGAGGAAAGGTCAGGGAAAAGAGAAATAGAGAGGAGGAAGCATGAAATAATGGAAGAGCTGCAAGAACAAACCAGGCTATCAGAGAAAAAGGCAGAGGGTGGCAGGGTGGGGGGGATCGGAGAGGCCCTGAGATAAATGAGGTCAGACAGACTAGAGGAGAGTGAGCGCAGGCTACACATCTCCGGAAGAAATGGAAGCAGCAATCTTCCAGAACAGAGACGACTTTGAAGGAGAGACATGAAGCTGTCAAGGCAGAAAACGATAAGGATGGAATTATGAAATTAATATATTTTCAACAAATCCCACAAAGAGGTTAAAAACAACAATGCTTTATTATGTAGCACAAGCATGTGGACCTCTTCATGTTTTTCTCAAAGGCTTGGCCTGGTTCCTCCTGGGATGCAGAGGTTTTAGCAGAACAGAAATGTTCTTTATGTTTTATACTAAAGAATAATCAGAAACATTTCTAAAGCTTCAAAACCCTTTAGTCAACATTTCCTTGTTCTTGTTCTGATATCAACGTTTGGTTCAAATCCTGTATGGAGACTGGTGTTGCTGATGATTGCTGACCCATTCTTGTCTTCTTGGAGTTTGGAGTTGATCACAGTTTCTTGGCTCATGTTTCTCCACCTGCTTTTTTGAGAAATAAACACAGGTTCCAAGTAGATTTAATATCCAGGGACTTTCATGACCACAGGTCCAAAATTTCAATCTTCTGATCTTTGATCTGAATGGAGGTACACTCACACCCAAATGCTGCCAACGTTCAGAAAGCTCTGCACTGGTGGCAACAGGGTTCTGTAGCACCATCTTGGAGCTTGCTGGACTCTCTTGGAAACACCAGGCCTTCTTCAGCAACGTAACCTCTCACCTTTAAGTTCTCAATGATCCAGAATTATGTCAGTTTTTGCAGTTCGCGTTTAAAAAATGTTTATTCCACAACAGAAAGCAAACCGAACCAGAATAAGAATATCTTAATTTAACCAAAAAGATCCCCTAAAAGAAACTTTTCACTTGGATGGTGGTACAAACTTGAGTTGCATCCCATTCTTAATCCATAGGGTTTAGTGTGATGTCAGCAGGCAGCTTGTGCATGCATAACAGCTAGAGCTCTGGCTTTCCATAAGATTTAGGAGGGTGTTTATGGGAATTATTTACCATTCTCCCGGAAGTACGCTTGCAAGGTCAGACACTAATGGTGGATAGGAGACCCTGCCTGGCAGTCTCAACTCATCCCAAAGGTGTTTCATCAGGCTGAGGTCAAGACTCACACTATTCCAAACTAAACTAGCTGATACATGTCCTTATGGAACTTGCTTTGTGCACTGGTAAAAAGTCATGTTGGAACAGGAAGGGGCCAATGCCAAACTGTTTCAACAAAGTTTGGGGTAAGGAGACCCCTTTAATTCTTGCTCTCGGTGGAAGACACACTCGTTTCTCTTCCTCCCTGGCTGCTGATCCCTGTTTCTGCTTTTTGTCTATGTTTTTCTCAGAGCCTCGCTTTGCATATCCTCCAAACTTGTAAATTACGGATTTGGTCAGCTGGTCTCTCAATGTGATTGATCAAATTTTTCGACGGGAAGAAAGGCTAAAGGAGAACCCTCTTGTCCAGATGGGACGTTCTTCTCTGGATACACAATGGATTCTTGGCAGCAGTGGAAGATTGTGTGCCTGACTACGATGTCGGTCGCGGACGTAGAAAATGTGTACATAGTTGGACTTTTGATAACAGGATTTCTGCTTTTTGGAGTTGGTGGTTACCTGGCTTATCGAGTGATTCGCAAAACGTGGGTGGCTGTTCAAAGAAACCTGCCTGCGATGTTGGATGGAGTCTGTAGAGCGATCAACACACAAATGTTAAGAGAGCAGAATCGCAAACTGGACACGATTCTTGAACAGAATCGCAGCCTGGCTCAGACTCAGAGGTTAAAGGATATAATCTTGGAGAAGTTGTACGCTCGAGATCTGCGGAAAGCACCAAGAATTTTGCTATTTGGATTCGCAATTAAAACATACCAGTAAAACTCTTAAGGTAGTTGGAAATTCACAACTGCCTGAACCACAACATTTATTGTTTTCTGAATCCGGCGCCCCAACGTGGCCTTGGCAACTTCTGCTAACTGGCTATCGACAAAATATCTCATGGATGTTATATAAACACGACGCTCTTCCCCAGCACTCCCCTACCAGCTGTGTGCTGATACGACTATGCGGCCGATTGATAAAACTTCCACCTCTCTTCTCAAGGACGATGGCACTTCTATCAGTGTTGACAGTCTAATTCTTGCAACACACTCAGACTTATATATTCAGACCCTCAAGATTCCACTGTACCCTTGCTAAATCTTTACTTATGTGTGTGTTGCTTAACCCTGGTGAGGTTTTTTGAACTACTTCAGACTATTCTGCTAAGAATAGAGTCTGATATATGATTTTTTTCCCTCCTGTCTTACTTTACCTAAATGTGTGATTTCATTACTTTTCATAGATTTTCAGATTTCTCAGAAGGATTACCAGCGAAAGCCAAATATTATTAGTATTTGAAAATTTGGACAAAGCTGTTTTTACACCAATGACCATAGATTTGTAGATTTCTTAGAAGGATTGTATTACAACTATTTCATACCAGTGAAAGCCAAACATTATTAGTATTTGAAAGTTTGGACCTTTCTTCTAGCACAGGATGAATTCCTTACCACAGAGGACGTAATGATCAAATTACCTCTATTAGAAAGATTGGATTAGAACCAATTCTTACCAGTAAACTCCCAAGGATTATTAATGTCATTTGATTTGTTTTTCTGTGTTTGATTTTCTGTATCAGTGTAATGTTTTTCCTCATGTACAGAACTTTGAGTGCCTTGTTGCTGAAAAGCGCTATTTAAATAAAGTTGACTTGACTTGACTTGAACCCTCATTGTGCCAAAAAGAAGTTGGACTCATGCATCTGTCCATATTGTCTTCGTAAGCTGTAGTATTAAGTGTTCCTTTCACTGGTTGTGCCAACGCCTTGATACAGTGGAGTCAGGCAAGTGCCATTTTAAGGGGACCTGCCAAACCTAGACTCGTCCATAGGATTGCCAGAGTGCCATGCTTTACTCATGCATGCATACCATTAGTTGCAATTGAAGGCTTGAACAAAGATACCCCGCTGTGGAAACCCATTTTTTAAGCTCTATATGCACTGTTCTGGAGCTTATCTGAAGGCCTTATAAAGTTTGAAGATCCGTAGCTATTTACTCTGCAGGATATTGACAACCTCTTTACACTAAGCGCCTTAGCATCTAGCTGATGAGGCACTGTTATTTTAAGCTGTCGATCACTTGAGTTACAGTCAATCCCAATTGCTTCCACTTTGTTATATTACCACTAACAGTTTATAATGGAATATTTAGTAATGAGGAAGTTTCACAACTGGACTGATTGGACAGGGGGCATCCTATCCTAATAGACCACTGCGCCAGTTTAAAAATCTTATAAAATAATTGCACACCTGGTGGTGCCCTGTATCTGTACAGAAAACCCTTTAGCTATGTCTTTTTGTGTTGCTCATAAGTTGATTGAAATCCTGATGTGTTCCCTTCCCAACAGTAAGGCTAAAACTGATGGTGAAGGTGTAGAAACCTCTCAAAAGTATAGGGAGTTTTGCAGATTATGAAGAAACATCCAAGTACAGATGTGATACCTGTGGCCGTACCATTGTGATGGGATGACCAAGAAAGAAGTAGGAAAAAACATATTTGGTGAGCAGTATTAGAGCAGTAGAGACATGGCGGCATTCACATTGAAAGTGTTAAAATCCTGAAAACTCTAAGGCAAATAGATTTGATCCTGTTTGATGGAGGCTTAACGGAAAGATAGGAGCAAAACAGCTGCAAAGATTCTTTAATTCAGCTGAGTTAGGACTAAGGGTGCACCGATGGCAGTTTTCTGGCCTGATCATGATCTTTAAAAAGGATGACCTGTCCAGCCCTCAGTCAGCCCTCAAAAGGGGACAGTGGGTGATTTTCAGACCTTTGAGCAGGTGGATAAGATTGGTGAAAAAGATCGGTTTCATATGTAAGTATTGGCTGATCGCAGATCACCCAAATTTAAGGAAATCTGGGCACTCCCAGTTAAGACAGTCCAGTCATGTGAACACAACAGCCACTATTGAAATACAGTGCAGGGCAAAGGTCTTGTGTCACTTCTGACTTCTTTATATTTTCTTTCTGAACAGCTGTAATTTTTAAAAGTGGTCCTGCTTTTCACTCATTTTTAGTCCACTAGCTGTCCATTTTCAAAAAACGCTGGAAAGACCCACCAGAAAGTTCGGAGAAAGACCACTTTCTCTTGGGTTACAAGACACTCTGACTCGTTAGTTGTCCAGTTGTAGATTTTAGATGTATTTTAACATTGTGGTTACAAAGAAACACAGAAAGGATGGTTAAAAAGAGGGAGCCAGCTTAGCCTCATCTCCACCTGCTCTGCCTCGTTCGGTGCTGCCGGATGCCTGAAAGTCAGCCATCTGTCACTGAAAGACTGCAGTGGCTCAGAGGGCAAGGCAGACAAACATATAATACTCACCACTCTCACTGCCTCAACAAGCCACCTACTATTTTGGCCTCATTTGCATGGCTGTGTGTGTATGTGTATGCATTGTGTGTGTGTGTGTTTGTGTGTGTGTATGAGGGAACAAAAACAGGATGGGAAAATGACTTTGTGATCAAGAGCGTGTGTGAGAAAGACAAAGATAAGAGCAAGGATAAAGACAGAGGAAATGGGAAATGTGTTTTTGTTTTGGGGTAGTGTTTAAGTGTATGTGTGTGAGGGGTGTGTGTGTGTGTGTTTGTGCAGAGGGAAGAAGAGGGTGTGCTTGACTCCAGAGGGAAGTGGCTGATGAGTTAATTCATAGATCAAAGGTGGAGCAGTAGACTCCCTTTAGTGTTGTTTGGAGTCTGCTGAGCTTAAAAAAGAGGTCCACAGGGAACTATGAAAGCATATTTGAGTTTGTCCTGCAGTGTATGTGTGAATCGTGTTTATAAAATTAATTATTGCAAACTTGTAGGGAAGCTTTCTGTGTTTGTTGTTTTGTTTATGTCCATGTCAGGACTGGACATTTGTTACTGGTTATTATTTAAAATGTTCTGTAGCTTCTATGTATTAATTTAAAGCTGTTTTATTCCTGTTCTCTCACACCTTTTTTACAGCACTTTGGTCAGCTGTTATGTTGTTGTTTTTAAGTGCTTTAGAAATAAAGTGGTGTGGTATGTCCTTTTTGGGTTAGCTGTGTTTCAGCAGGGTGCATCCTAACCTTTGAAACTTGCAGTGATGCTGTTTAACTGTAATCAACAGTCTATGTGTGCATGTCGGTTTCCTCTACAGGGAAGAGCTTAATGACTTAGATCTCTATCCCACCTGCTTTGCTTTCCATTAATCTGTCTGCAACTGAATGTGTTAATGTTCTGAATAAATTATCCTGCTGGTCCTTTCCTGTCACATTTAACACTCAAAAGTGACAAGGTCAGACTTTGTAACTTTCATTCACTGTAATGAACATGCACCACCATCTACAATTGTGGGTAAAGATGTCTAAAAAGCCTTAAAATAAATAACTCCTTCATTGCAGCAACATAATTTCACACTAAAATGTGCTGAAAGATCCAACTTTTAATTTGTGTTCAATTATTCAGGGTGAAAGTAATTCCGTGAAGAGAAACAGGCCCACGGCATCACAGATCGCCCACAACAATTGACCATAGGTATAATGGGCCTTTCTACATATTCATCTGTTTCAAGTGTTTTCTGCTAAAAAGATCATAGCAAAGTTATAGTATTTGAGTTTTTGTTCAGCCTGACAATTCCAGTTTTATTAATGTTTTATTACTACTCTGACTGTAGATATGGACAAGCTAAGGCAAGTAGCTGTTTTCTTGTTGCCTTTTCTTGACATATGAAGACCAAACATCTGCCTTTCCTGAATGCTCTCTTATAATTCCCATTTTAAAGAGTGACTTTAAGAAACTGGTCTGTGTCACATCATTTTTACATTCATTATAAAGTCTGGTACAGACGACCCAATAACTTAACCAAGCAGAGAACACGTTTTAAAAATCCGGAACTGCTGGAACCAGTCACTAATCTGGAACCAGTCACTAACAAATGAACTCCAGAGTCCTCCTTTCCAGGAAGGTTTCTTTGCGGCACTTGTCTTATGACAATGTGTCCGATGGGTGAAGACATGCTAGGAATAAAAGCAGAGGTCAGAAACAGAGGTATGTAGTGCATTGATCAGGGCAAACGTTGAAATCTGTGTCCATGGTCCGTGTCCAGAAAGCAGAGATAAATGTAGTGTCTGACAGGGGCATGGGAGAGTAACAAAATCCAGAGGATAGAAAAAAGGTCATAACCAGGAGATCAATCTTTTTCTGATTTTACAGGTGTGCACTTTTATGTCAACAGTAGCAAGAGCCTTCTGTAGGTCCGGTGATGACCTTTTAGGGCTTTCAGAGACTTCTTTTAGCATCTTGCGGCCTGATCTTGGGTCAAACCTGCTTGAACGGCTAAACCTTTGCATGTTTGCAGTTGCTTCCCCCGGGATTTTTTGTGCCCCTTTATTAAAAACCCCTTTTCCACCTCCCCCTTCCTGCTAAAGGGTGGTGGGCCCAAATTGAAATAGGAGCCTCGTTTCCTGTAAAGTCTCCCCGGGGGCCCCTGTGACTAAAATGTAGCTCACCACTTCAGTGTGTGAATGTGTTATGAATTTTTAGAGGGACTGTTTTGTAGTGTAAAGCCCCTTTAGGGACCTGGGCCCAGATAAAGAAACTTTTTGGAGTCACCCCTTTTTGGTCGCACGGTTGAACAGGGCGCAGCTCAAAAACCCATCCCGCGCTCTGACGCCCACCCGGGATTATAAAACCTCAAAAAATAAAGTTTCGTTGCCATTTCCCGTGTCTCACGGGACGACGCAACGGAGGGGGCTATCTGGAGAACAAAAGCTCGCGGCGAACTTTTGCTTTCCCCAAGGCCATTCCCGGAAAAGCTTGAAAGCTGGGAAAACTTCTGATACAAAAGGTCGAACATTCATATGCCGATCGAAAACCACGGGACACCCATAGAGGTTTTTTTTTCCCAAGGAAGAGTTTTTTTTTCCCTTTTTGATTCAGTCGGGCTAACGCTTGTTCCCTATTTTTCCCCCCCCTGGACGGATGGAAGTTTACGTTTTTTTTTTTTTTTTTTTTTTTTTTTGGGGGATCCGGACGCGTGAAACCCCCCCCCTCGTTTTTCTTCAGGAAAACCCGGTCCATCCTCAACCGGTGGGGGGAAGAAATCAACTCAGCGTAATTTTTCCTTCTTTTCATTTAAACCGGATAGGTGCATTTAAAAGGGCTGGGCAGGGTGAGGCACAGTTAAGGGGATTAAATCACCAGTAGTTTTTAAACTAAGGGATTAACTTTTTGGGTGCAAAACTGATTGAAGTTTTTTATGCTGAGCTGTGTTTTGAAAATTTTCTGTGGGGGAAGCGCTGCCCCCAACCCTGTGTGTTTCCCTGTTTTGTCTGGCTGATCCCAAAAACACCAGGAAATTAGAATTGGATTTTTAAAAAGGTTTTTTTATTCAAAGCAACTGCCCGGGCTGGGGCCCCGCCTGACCCCTCCTTTGTTCCAGTTTTATTAAATGGAGTTTTCCCACTAAACTCCCCCCCTCAGAGTTTTTTTTGACCCCTTTTGGGTTTGAGATTTGGGGCGTTCCCCCCCTAGAAGGGTAAAGGGCTGGCACCCCCATTGTACCACTGATCGCTGCAATTGAGACACAGGGACACCCGGGGGGACTTCTCTTTCCATTTAAACCCCAAAATTTCACATTTTGTCCATAAAAACTGCTGGTTTGAAATTTTTCATGACACTCAAAGTCATATAAATTTTTTTTTTATTAAATTAATGTAAGGAAATCCCTTTTTATTCCCCTTTTTTGTAGAATAAATGCTTGTTTAGTTTTGGTGAAAGGTTTTTTGGGCCAGAATAATGGTAATCAAAGGGTTATTTGGCTTCAATAAATCTTCATAATATAATTAAGAGAAGCGTTTTTTGTTTATTTTTTTGCAAGAGTGAAATTTAAACTGTCAAAACCCAAAGGGCCCAAGTTTTCCCCCCCCTTTGGTTGGGGGCGGTTGAATAAACATGACATTTTGTGGTTTTTGGGTTAAAAATTTTTTCAATTTTTTTAATAATGAAAAAAGCTAAATTTTAAATTTTTAAAGAGCTTTTGAGCCCCTAATAAAAACAACCCAAAGGACATCTCTGATTTCTATTAAAATAAGGATTTTTGGTTTTAAAAAATAAATTTTTTCAAATTATTTATTTTTTAAAAATAATTTCTTTAAAATTTTAATTAAACAATAATCCCCAAAACCTTACAGCAAATATACAAATACAGGGGCTTTTTCCATTATCAAAATGTTTTTTTCTTTTCCCCTACACTAAAAGGATCATTTTTTAACTAAATGGGCCCGGTTTTTTAAAGAGGGCAAACCTTCTTTTTCATTTATGAAAGGTCTGGGAAGACCTATTCTTCCATTTTAATAAAAAAATTATTAAAATTGATACTAAATGTCCATATGTCTAATTATATGTTAGAAAAACACATAGGTGTTCTATTTTTACATGGCTCACCTGAGAAACAGAAAGTCATGGATTACAAATCAAATGTTTCTACATACTCTGTTCAACTTTAAGAAAAAAAAAGTGTTTCCCGTGAAAGGGGGGCAAAAAGCAAACACTTAATTTTTCGGGGTTTTTTCCCCCACAGAATGAACCCGGTTGGATTTATTTTTTAAATGTGAGAAAATTTTAAATAAAAAGGTTTGGAATCTGGAGCTTTCCAGATGGTCCCGATGGACTGCTCATCCATCTCCTTCAAAAAGGGGCCAAACCCTTGTAAAAAGTGAGACCCCAAACAAGGGGAAACCGGGGGGCCCGGGTTTTTTTGATATAGAGGAAACTTACCTAGTTTCTAACATCTTACTGTTTCTCTGCAGCCAGCCCGTTTTTCACCAGCAACCTTTGCTGCTCTTTTCCCCCCCCATTAACTACAGTTGTTTTTTTCTATTGGCTTTTGGGTGCAATTTTCCCAAAGGGTTTATTGTTTTTGGGGGAAAGGGTTTGAGCTAAAGCAACCTAATAAAAGCCCCTAAACATTTTACTACAAGTACCCAGACCACTGATCACAGATAAAGTGTGAACATTTTCAGCTAAGTACAAAACTGAACAACATAAAGGCAATTAATAAAATACTTTCTGTAGTGCAGATACTTTAAAATCACCTCATCACCTCATGTGTTGCTTGGCAGTGGGCAGACAGAGTTCTTACCATTTTGGCCAGGAATGGCCAGCTCTTTTATCTTTTAACCCTCACCTCTGTTTTATCTTTTAACCCTCAGCTCTGTTTTATCTTTTAACCCTCACCTCTGTTTTATCTTTTAACCCTCAGCTCTGTTTTATCTTTTAACCCTCAGCTCTGTTTTATCTTTTAACCCTGAAATGAATTGAATGGTTAATAAAAGAAACATATAAGATAACATAAACATTTCTCGTGTGTACTTCCTTCCTGCTGCTTGCTGCTTTCTCTGCTAATAAAACTGTCCTAGGGGTAAGGCATACGGGAGGATCTCACCTTTTTCGAAAACGTTTTTTTACACAGCTTTCCAATAAATATGGTGGGCGCTGTATCTGAACTGGCATTAATGGACACAAAGCTGTGGGTGATTTTGGTTTTGATCACCAAGTCAAATACGTCTGACTGATTTCATAGCCAGTTTTTTTATTGTCTTTCATTGTATCAAATGGATTAGAGAGCAGAGGTTAGGTAGCTTAATTTTCAATTGCCATATTTTAATCTGTTGCAGATCCATTATATTTTCTTTGGTGCAAATTAGGATTAGCGAGGTTTGACTGATTTTATTCTGACTCTCATTATCAGTCTAGAGGATTCTGATATGCAAATTTGTAACCACTTCTGCCCCATTTCACTGGATACAAAGACCCTAATAAGCCATTTTTCTTTGGTCTACAGAGCAGCTGAAAGGACCTTTGGAGGATTACGTGAACAAGCGTTACCCTGGGCTGGTAAAGATCGTCAGGAACCAGAAAAGAGAAGGACTGATCCGGGCCAGAATCGAGGGTTGGAAGGTTGCCACGGCAGAAGTGACCGGATTTTTTGATGCCCATGTAGAGTTTACTCCTTCATGGTGGGTGCTTTCTGGAATCTGGAAGTTTGAATAAATCCCAAATATTATTAATAATAATAATGATAATAATAATAATAATAATAATAATAATAATAATAATAATATAACGGTTCACTAATGAGAAATGTAAGATTTCACACAGATTAGTTTTAAATTAATTTTTTATCCAGTTTTATGTAAATCCATGTTTGTTTTTTCTCTGTATTCCAGACTTAAATAAGACACAAACAATGTCAACCCTATGTAGAGAATTAAGGAACGATAGGGCAAGCAAAATGTAAGCAGAGCAAGCGCCCTTTATGATGATTTAGTTCTAGTGTCTAGTTCTGATCCTCAAGGGGCAGTGTCCTGCACGCATTAGATGTGTCATAGATGATTGAAATGGCTGAATAAACTTCTTATCATGTGATCAAGTTCTGCAGATGCCTGGTAGCGAATATTTATGAGATTCAGATGTGTTGGACCAGGAAACACCCAAAACATGCAAATTTATTTATATAGCACTTTTCAGCAACAAGGCACTAAAAGTGCAGAAAACCTGCCCTTCAGGACTGACATGTTTTAGTAGGGTTGTGTGGATTACCAATGAGTTGTTATTATAGACCCAATTCATGTTTTGTTCTATACCAAAAAATCTGTGCATTAACAGAGCACTAGCTGAAGA
Source organism: Crenichthys baileyi (assembly GCA_036173005.1). Classification (NCBI taxonomy): domain Eukaryota; kingdom Metazoa; phylum Chordata; class Actinopteri; order Cyprinodontiformes; family Goodeidae; genus Crenichthys; species Crenichthys baileyi. Next base: position 84,590 of record JAHHUM010000465.1, on the reverse strand, counting down.
AATACTTGCATGGAAGACAGCAAGATAAGCACCAAGAAGAAGAAGAAACTTGTTTAGTGGTATTCAAACGTGTTATAAAAAATGTAATACTTTGAGGTGTTATGTCACCAGGTGCACTTTTGATCCTGAGCAAGTGCTGGAAGGTGCAGTCAACAATGGACGTTTTATTTTGGGACATATAATTAATTTATCAGCTACCCAGAATGTTGAACACAAAGCAAACTAGTTTTTGGATAGTTATTTTTATGTCTGGTCAGGGCATGTACAGAAAGTGTTTTATTTGGAGGCATCAAACACATGCTACATTGCATTGTGACAGCATAGTGACCTGATCTCAGAATGTTTATGACAAGCCTCATGACCCATCGGCGTGCCTCAATAAGCACAATGGATTTGACATCGGTGTGTCCACTGTCTCATGTTCTGGCACAGGTGCTGGTTTACTGAACAGGAGAATAAATAAATAGGTGCTACTCATCCAGTTACAACTCAAAGTCAAGGCAAACCAGAAAATAACAAATGCAAATATGACACACCTGATCGTGATCGGAAGGCTCCTACAGACTCACTGATGTCTCTGTACCAAAAAAGTTCTCATATTAGGTTTAAGAAATCTTTAAAGACGAACACCTGAATTCTTCGCAAATCTTTGTGCACCGATGCAGAGCATCATTTTAGCTTTTCGATTGTTCACATTCATTGTTCAAACTTTCTGTATGCTTCACACTCTTTTTTCCAAAGTATTACAGTTGTTTTATCAACCTATAGGGAACCGAGAGAGTACATCAGTTGCTTATAACATCATTCACACTGCAATGGGTCTGCAGTTTATTACCTGCAGCAGACGGCAGTCAGGACCATTTCAGTTCGGAGAACCAAGCAAAAAGCTCTTCAGGGCTGGAAACAATCCTGCACTGTAAGAGGACACCATATTCAAAATATATGCATGTATTGTGTTTGCATCAGACCTTTTCTTTAGTTACAGCCTCCAGGATGCTGGCGCCACACCAGTCAGCTGTAACACAGTCTAATCCCAAAGCAGCAGCTACTTAAGAGCTACTGTGATTATTAAAGTGATAAAAACACTGATTTTTATGGAACAGAAGATAACGCAATATTTAGAGAGCCTTACTAAATCTTGAAAAACTTATCAGCTCAATGTTTGTCAGGCAACATGTCCTGTGTTGGACTTTGTTTTTGTAAGTTTCTTTTTGTATCATTAAATATCTTTATTTTTGCCGTACTGCTGCTTACCTTTGCGGGCATTTGGGTCATTCAGAACCATCTCTCCCTCTTTGTGACAACAGAGACATTGTTTGGCTGAGAGTCCAAAAAAATGTAATATAGATACATCTTTGAAAAATGAAAATATTGTGAAAAGGTTCAGTAATTGTTGTCACTCATTTCACAAAGTGAAATCGCATATTATATAGACTCATTACGCATAGAGTGAAATATTTGAAGCCTTTTAATATTTATTTTTGATGATTGTGGCCTGCAGATAATGAAAACTCAAAATTCAATGTCTTAGAAAATTTGAATATTGTGAAAAAGTTTTAAAAAATATTGAAAACTCTTGATGTCAATCCCTAATCAGCTAAACACAATTTTAGGGAAGACTGCTGACTGGATAGATGTCGATAAGACCGTCATTGACACCCTCCACGTGGAGGGTAAGCCAGACTTCAGCAAGACTTGGTACCTGCCCACACTGTGAAGAGTACCAGAAGCTGCTTCAATGACTAGGGTGGTACTCTGCTTGATTGGCCAGCAAATGGCCTGACCAAAACCTCAAAGAGAATCCATGGAGTATTAGAACCAAGAATGCAGATGACCTGAAGGCCACTACCAGAGCAATCTGGACTTCCAGAACACCTCAGCAGAACCACAGGCTGATCGCCTCCATGCTATGCTGCATTGATGCAGTAATTTCATGCAAAATGACCCCCAACCGAGGATGTAATGCATCGAAATGAACATACTATTTCTGTTTAAAATTGAATTTTCCATTGATCTTATATAATATTCAAGTTTTCTGAGACATAATTTTGGGTTTTAATTATCTATAAGCCAGAATCATCAAAATTAAAAGATGAAAGGCTTTAAATATTTTCCTCTATGTGTGATGGAGCTATATAATATGTGTTTCACTTCCTGAAATGAGTGCCAAAGCATATTGAACTTATTCTAATGTACATGTATACATATTCAAATTTTTGGAGATGTACCTGTATATGGTTTGCTCAAAATGCAACAACATTTTGGAGTTCAAGCTGTTGTAGCAGGAAATTCATATAATGTACTCTATAGTGTACTCTCCCATGAATATTTCTCCCTGGTTTACAACAGAGATTACCTTGACTGCTGTCTGCTGCAGATAACACACTTATAGCTCCTATGCAGTCCTTGTAACTTCACTTAAGAAAACCCCAGCTATACTTGTAACATCTCATTTTAAATAATAGAATGCCAAACAATCAGCTGAGATCCTGTCTGGTACAGATAATCATATCTTACTCTGATTTTCTCCATTTCTGCTCTTTGCTTCTATCTGATATAAACATTTAGGAAAAAGTAAAAAAACTATATAGACAATGAGCTGCTATTGATGGACAAAGGCTTTCCACTCTTCTTCAAATGTGTTCCTCTGTCTGTCCACATTTTGTTGCATTAACATTGTTGGCTCTGGTATACAGCATCTGACTAAGAAGCTGTTGCTTAGCTGGGTTATAGCAGCTATTGTTGGTCACTGGCTAGAGTTTCCAGTATCAATAGATTTGTAGTCATATTGACAATAACAAATGGAGCCTCTAGTAATATCAGAGGATTTAATTCAGCCGTTCTTATCAGATTCTCATACAGACTAAGACGGAATAAATTTAATTAGCACACAGAGGCTCGGCAGACCCAAGCTCAGCCAGTCTGTGTTCTGAAGTGGATCCAGAGAAGAAAGTAAGATAATCATACTGGATTCATAAAGATAAAACATAATACTTACTTTCTGATTAAAATGTGTGAGATATTCAGAAACCTTGTGCCACTGTTAAGTTTGTATTTTGTAAAGTGTGATCATGTGAATGTGTTTACGCTTCGGTCAGGGCTGAGCCTGTGCTGGCCAGAATAAACGAGGACCATAAGAGGATCATCCTTCCGTCCATCGACAACATCAAGCACGACACTTTTGAGGTGGAGCGTTATGAGAACTCTGGTCACGGATACAACTGGGAACTGTGGTGCATGTACATCAACCCACCCAAGCAGTGGTGGGACGAGGGTGACATGTCTGCACCCATAAGGCAAGAAAAATTCACCCTAAATACTTTTAAAAGTGTTTTTAATACACTGCCAGATGCAAAGATGGACACAGGAACAGTCTTCGGGTTTTTGAGTTTCTGCATTTAAGATTAAAATTCACAAAGCTATCGCTCTTACTAGTTTGTTCATCTATTTAATTCTCTAACTGTACACAAAGGCAGATCTGGTCCTTAAAAAGTGCTAATTTACAAATAGTAAATTAAAGCTTTGTATAAACTACATGTAAACATATCACAATCAGATTTTAACATCAGTGAATGCATTTATATTTTAATAAACTAGTTGAAGGCTTTTTTAATTGACTTAAGGATTTAAAAATGACATTCTGTTCCAGTTCCTAGAAAACAGGTGCAAATTATAGCATAATTTTAAATATGTTTAATGCTATCTGCATTGTGAATCTTAATTCAATTCAATTCATTTTTATTTATGTAGCGCCAATTCACAACATAACATCTCAAGGCACAAAGTTAATTCGACTGAATCATACAGAGTTTAGGTCAATTACATACATTTCAATTAATCCGAACTATCAAACAGTGCAGTCAGATTCAGTTTATTATTCAAACTGGTTAAAAAGTTTTTTTATCTAAGGAAACCCAGCGGATTGCATCGAGTCAGTGACTTGCAGCATTCACTCCTCCTGGACAGTCGCTTGCATTGACTTTGCATCAATCCCTCATACTGAGCATGCATGAAGCGACAGTGGAGAGGAAAAACTCCCTTTTAACAGGCTATTTATTTCATTTCATGTTAGAATTTTTCTTGAGGTAATTTTTCAAGAAAACATGAACTAACAATGAGTATTGGCCTCCTCTAAAACATTTATAAGATTTCTTCCCTGAGACCAGAATGGCTGCAAATTGCACCATAGTTCCCTTAAAAGTATTAATACCCCTTAAGCTTTTTCACAGTTTATCAAGTTAAAATTTAATATGCAGTAGAGAAATTTTACATACCTGAACAGCACAAAGTATTGCATAATTATAAGGTGGAAAGGATATGAAACATTTTTTCATACATACCAAATTTTTATTCTGCCCCCCGAATCGGTTCTTCGTAGAACCACCTTCCGCTGCCAATATAACTTCAAGGGGGTTGGGGGGGTTTGTCTCTACTAGCTTTGCACATCTAGAGATCCAGCTTTATTTGCAAAATAGCCCAAGCAGTCAGATTGTATGGGGAGTGTCTGTGAACATCAGTTTCAATTCTGGGAACAGATTCTCAATTGGATTTTGATCTGGACTTTGACTGGGCCATTCTAACTCATAAAAATAATTTTATCTAAATAAAAGGTTTTAAACTTCAGTCCTTGAGGGACGATGTCCTGCAACTATTAGATGTCTCTCTGCTTCAACACACCTGAATTAAATAATTAGGTCATTAGGGAGATTCTGTGGGAATTTATTACATGCAAAGTAAGTGATTTGGCCATTTGATTCAGGTGCGAATGACCAGGGACATGTCTAAAAGGTGCAGGACATCCCTGAACTAAACTATCTCATTGTTGCTCTGGGTGTATGTTCAGCATTGTTGTTCTGCTGGAAGGTGAACCTCTTTCCCAGTCTCAATTGTTTTCAGCATTCAACAGATTTTCTTCCAGCATCGCTCTGTATTTAGTGCCATCAATCTTCCCTTAATCTCTGACTTACTTCCTTATCCCTGCTGAATGTTTTAAATTGGGGATGATGTTTTAAGAATGACGGGCAGTGTTTTGGCGCGCGCAGTGTTTTGCATGTAAGACAGACATGTAAGTTTTGTTTTTGTCACACCTGACCAGAGCAGCTTCTACTATGTTTGCTGTGTTCCCTACATGACTTCTGGCGAACAGTGAATGTTACTTATTTGGGTTATCTTTAAATAATGGCTTTCTTCTTGCCACTCATCCATTAACGCCATAACCACTAGTTGCCTTGTTGACAGATTCTGCCACCTGAGCTGTGGATTTTTGCAGCTCCAACAGACTTACTGTTGGCCACTTAGCTGCTTCTTTTATTAATGCCCTCCTTGCCCGACCTGCCAGCTTAGGTGGACGGCCATGTCTTGGTAGACCTGCTGCTGTGCCATATTCTTTATACTTAACTGATGATGAATTGAACAGTGCTTTGTAGGATGTTCGAGCTTAGGATGGTGTTTCAACCTCTGAGGCCTTAACACAACAGCTCCATTGGTAATGAGATTAAATTATACACGTGGATTATATTTGCCAATTTGGTGAGTTCTGATGGCAATAGGTTGCACTGGAATTTATTTAGGGGTATTAGCCTTAAAGAGGCTGAATACTGTACAAATCCTCACCACACTTTTTGTTCCTCTTTACAATAATGTACTACTTTATGTTGATCTGTCCCATAAAATCCCAATTGAATACACTGAAGTGCGCTGTAGAAACATTACAAAATCTGAAACAGTTCAAAGTGTAGGAACTTACGTTATCTGATAACCAACTCTATTATTAATATATTTTTTTATATTTTAATTTAATAACGATAGAAAATGGAAACCTCCTCAGAGATACACATTACTACAGTTGCTATTCACAGCATGAGATTTTTTGCCAGCAGTCTAACAGGATCCAGTCCATGGGATTGTAGGTCTCATCAGGGGGCAGAATGTGGAGTAAATCACCACAGTGGGAAAATATTTTGTCTTTGCAGCATGTCAAGATTTGATGAGGCTACTTGAGGACTGTAATTATCAGTAGTAGTTTTGCAAATTTTTATATAAATGTATATGAAGGAAAAGCAACATCGAGATCAGCAGAACTAAGGATAAAGGAATCTTACCTGTGATTATACCCACACTCTTACAGTAAGTACCCCAACAAATTACATTTGACCAAGAGGTTGGTTGGAAAACTGAGCAATCTCTTTCAGGGTGGCAGAGCATGTGTGAAAACATACCCGGAGAAACAAATATTTATTCAACAGTGGCTAATTTAACATTTGCAAAGTAATTTTCCTCAATTCAATATATAAAGTCTCTTTATCACTTGTGTGTCTATGGGAATATGGTCTCCGCAGGACTCCAGCCATGATTGGCTGCTCCTTTGTGGCCAACAGGGACTACTTTGGGGAACTTGGTCTGCTGGACTCGGGCATGGACGTCTATGGAGGGGAGAACATCGAGCTCGGCATCAGGGTTTGTGTGTCACCCAGTTTCCTTTTGTTCTTGAGCACTCTTTACCCCTGCAGGTTTAAATGGAGCATTGGCCGCCATAGCATGGCATCACTGACAAATGAGGCCCCATTAAGGGTCCTGGAGGACCAGCCCTGTGTGTGCAGCTGACAGCAAGCCAATAGAGATAAATAGGTCACATGAAGCGGGAAGGTTTAGGAGTTTGTTTCTGCACATTTCAGTTGCCGAAGCCGGAAGAAGCTGGACGTGATGACAGTCTTGTTCCGGCTGCTAAATGTAAGCTGATCATCCATTTTTAAACCAAGATTTCGGCCAGGACACCCCAGGTCCGAACACAAGCCCTTTGATGTGCCACTGAATACCATCATCTCAGTCTTTAAAAAAAAAAAAAAATTAAAAACCTAAAGCCATCCAACACTTTAAATCATTAAAATGATTAAGAAGGGGTTCAATCTAGTTTGTGTCACCCTTAAGTAGCAAATAGATTTGGCAATTGTTTGCATAAAAATGGGAAGAGACACCAAGCTTTCAAAGAATGGATCCAAGTAGGAGCAGAAAAAGAGGGCCTAAAATTGAACCCTGAGGAACTCAAATTCAAATTCTGCAACTGAACAGCATATATTACCCTCATAGGCCTCATTTTCACATGTTGTATAAGGAGAGTAGAAACTTCTGATCAGAGGATAAAATACAAATCCAGTTGTGGTGAAGTTGTTTATCTAACGGCATGTGTTTACCTGCAGGTGTGGCTGTGTGGTGGTAGCATGGAGGTGCTACCTTGTTCCAGAGTGGCTCACATTGCTAGAATAAAGAAACCCTACCACAGCAACATAGCGTTCCACACCCGGCGTAACGCTCTACGAGTGGCCGAGGTCTGGATGGATGAATACAAGTCCAATGTGTACCTGGCCTGGAACATCCCAATGGAGGTGAGAAATACCTTGGACAAAAATCATGATGACGTTTGCTTGCTTACATCAGGCACTCCCAATATTCCTGCTTCTGTGGAAGAAATTTGAGACCCAAATCTCAGTCTCAACAACTATTATATTAGTGTTAAACAGTTATAGCCACTAGACTAATCTCTTCTTTCAATTGCAGAAAAAAGCATCTTAAAAAATATCATATGACTACATTTATTTACTATCAAATTTAATTTAAACTCAAGATCATCTCAAGCCCTCGATCCAGTCAGGTCCTCAGGCCCACTTTGGGAACATTAATTTGGAGCAATGTTTATTGTTCTCTATGAACTCTATAATGAAGACTGCAGTGCCTGCACATGAGTTACAATGAACCCCTAATAACGCAGATCCTACAGCTCTGTGTGTACGACCACCAGAATACGCTGAAATACAAAAACATTGGCAGCAATTTAGAAAGCATATCAGTCTGAATAAGAATCGATTTTAGCAGGTTTGAAAACCTAATTAAAAGTAATTATATCAAACAAAAATTCATTATTTCTACTTTTAGTGTTGAAATGTTCACAAGTAATACAGAACGCATATACTTTTATTAATGGGCATTCTGAACTACCCCCGTTGTGTTTTCTGTAAATTTTGTAAATTATCATTTAATTTGTTAATTAACAAACCCAGCCAGCTAATGCTCAGTCTGTTTCAAATAAAAATAGCGTGACTGCCTGATGCAGTTTTGTATTTCCCTGCTCGGTATTCCTGAGTTAAGTTACCCATTGTTACATCACCAGGTGCCGATGACTCCTCTAGAGCGATTTAGAAGGTGTGTGTTCATTGCACATTGCAAAATACAATCTTCTATGTTTTTCCAAACCCTGTTGCTAAGTTTTTAGCGAGAGACTTTTCCAAGACACTGGATAACAATGTCTTTCTGCATGGAAGTAGAAATCTTAATTCAAGGTTACCAACATGTAATATTCTGAGGAGAAAACCCAAAAATGCTTTCATTTTAAAAGCTTACAGAGCCCTACTATCAGAATAACATCATCACTTTAAAGGACAGTATATGTTCTTTAAATGGCCCTAAATACACAGTTTATCATTTTTAATAGCTTCAGGGTCATAAACATTACATTGTTTGACTATCAGGAATGGTATTTGATGGATAAAAGATTATTTTAGCTCAGTTTAACATCATGATGAAACCTTCTGCAAACGTCAGAGAAATCAAATTTCAGAGGGGGTTCATATTACTACAGTCTTAATCTAAGACAGTATTGTCTTTGTCCATACCAAATCCTCTAAATAATTTGCTTTAATAACAGAAACACATTGTAGTTGTTATTATGCTTCATATTTTGTCTAATAGGGCACCTAAATCTATATATCTGCAACTAAGGATGAACAAAAAATGTGTTTTTGAAGAATGATTAGGGTGTGAGACACTGAAGACACATTGACTCCCAACCTCTGTTAACTTAGTGCAGAGATCACAGCTGCATCTTATTAATTAGCACATGGCTAATAAGTTTACATACACAGATGTCTGAAGCAATTTCTACACAACTTCAGCAAATGTTCAGGCTGCCACTGATAATACTCACATGGTTCATGTTTTCTTAACATGAATAAAATGGAATGTTTTTAGTGAAGGTTGAATGGATGGATGGATGGATGCATGGATGGATGGACAGATGGACGGACGGACGGACAGACAGCCAGATTTTTGACATTCAAGTGTACTTGAATGCACCCTAAACGTGCAGCTATTGGGAGACCCCCTCTGGTCGGTACCAGTGTGTTGTCACATCTAATATGCTGCGAGGAGTTTTCAGCTTGACGTTTTAGTCATTCAGTTAAGCACAGAAGAAGCTACAACCCCAGTTCCAATTAAGTTGGGACATTGAGTAAAACATAAATAAAAACAGAATATAACGATCCGCAAATCTTGTTCAACCCATATGGAATTGAATACACTACAAAGACAAGATATTTCATGTTCAAACTGATAAACTTTATTGTTTTTTGCAAATATTCACTAATTTTGAACTTGATGCTTGCAACAAAGTCTGAACAGGGTCATGTTTACCACCATGTTACATCACCTTTCCTTTTAACAACATTCAATAAGCATTTAGGAACTGAGGACTAATTCTTGAAGCTTTGTAGGTGAAATTCTTTCCCATTCTTGCTTGATGAACAACCCCAGTTGCTCCAGGGTCTCCGTTGTCGTATTTTTCCTTCATAATGCGCTACACATTTTCAATGGTAGACAGGTCTGGCCTGCCAGTCTAGTACCAGAACTCTTTCACTATGATGTTGTAACACCAGCAGAATGTGGCTTGGCATCGTCTTGCTGAAATAAGCAGGGACATCCCTGAAAAAGACGTTGCTTGGATGGCAGCAGATGTTGATCCAAAACCTGTGTGTACCTTTCAGCATTAATGGTGCCTTCACAGATGTGCCAGTTACCCATGATGCCATGGGCACCAACACACCCCATACGATCATAGATGCTGGCTTTTGAACTTTGCTCTGATAACAATCCAGATAGTCCTTTTCCTCTTTGGCCCGGAGGACACAACTTCCATTATTCCCAAAAACACTGTGAAGCGTGGACTCGTCATACCATAGACCACTTTTCCACCTTGCATCAGTCCATCTCAGATGAGCTCAGGCCCAGAGAAGCTGGTGGCGTTTCTGGGTGTTGTTGATATATGGCCTTGGCTTTGCATGGTAGAGTTTTAACTTGTAGATGTGGTAACGAACTTTGTTAAATGACAATGGTTTTCTAAAGTGTGAAGTGTTCCTGAGCCCACATGTTGATATCTGTTACAAAATGATGTCTGTTTTTAATCCAGTGCCTCTTGAGGAATCAAAGGTCATGGGCGTTCAACGTTGGATTTAACCTCGCTGCTTACCTGCAGAGATTTCTCCAGATTCTCTGAATCTTTTGATGATATTATAGATTGTTGATGACAAAATCCCTAAATTCCTTGTAATTCAATGGTGAGAAACGCTGTTCTTAATCTGTTGGACTATTTGCTCACACAGTTGTTTACAAATTGGTGAACCTCACCCCATCCTTTCGAATGATGCTCCTTTTATACCCAATCATGACTCTCAGTCTTTTGTTGCCCCAGTCCCAGCTTTTTTGGAACGTTTTGCAAGCATCAAGTTCAAATGAGTGAATATTTTAAAAAAAAAAAAAAAACATTCGAGTTTATCAGTTTGAACATTAAATATCTTGTCTTTGTGGTGTATTCAGTTGCATATAGAGGTTGAGCAGCATTTGAAAATCATTGTATTCTGTTTTTATTTACGTTTCACACAACGTCCCAACTTCATTGCAATTAGGGTTGTACATGAATTATTGCTGTTGGAAAAAGGTGGATGCTGACACAAAGTTTTGGTTCGGTCCACCTTTCTTTCTCCACTGTGGCTCCATGAGAAACCTTATTGTTCCCAAATAGCAGAGTTTAGTGATAGCTGGGAGTCCTTTCTGTTTTGTTTTGGTATCACTTTTTCAAGTTGCGCTACAGAACATTGCGTTGCACACTTGTTTTATTAACATACAAAATGGGTAAATTCATGGCAACACAGAATTTTGAGGGGTTTCAGACTTCAGTTTTTTTTTCTATTTTGTAACAGAGAAAACCCGTTATTCAATGTCAAAATAAAGGAAATATAAATTACTTGACTCTTCTTTTATATGTTCATGATAAAAACTGCTTAAAGCAATGCAAAGCTATATATACCACTTATATAACTAGCATTGCCAACTTCTGTCAAAACAAATTCAGATTGTGACATCCATACCAGGATTCAGAGAGCTGCTGTGTCAGTATTTTACAGCTTACAAAGCAGAGTCTTGTGTGCTCTCGCAGAACCACGGCATTGATTACGGAGACGTGTCTCAACGGGTCACGCTGAGGAAAAGTCTGCAGTGTAAGAGCTTCCAGTGGTACCTCGACAATGTTTACCCAGAAATGAGGAGGTACAATAACACGGTGTTCTACGGTGAGGTGAGTCATCAGTCGAACCGACTCGAAGGAGACCCTAAAGGTCAAAGCTTGTACACCTGAAGCTTGGTCCATCTACAGACATAGATGAAACTTCTCAAGGGAGATTAGAAACGTGCAATAAAATCTTAACCATGAAAGAAACAGATTAGCAAGTTTATGTTCAATACTAAAATCGGATCTTTTTCTATGAAAGCCGTACTGATTGGCTGATAGCTTCTGTTTAATTTTTTATTTCAGATCCGTAACTTCAAAGTGAGCCACTTGTGTATGGATCAGGGTATGAAGGAAAACCACACAGCCACACTTCACCCCTGCCATGGCTGGGGTCCTCAGGTACAACACAGACACCATGTACTATAAAAACGTATTATATGGTTTGTTTCCCATCAAATACACACTACTTACCAGTGTGCTCCTGTATGTCTCCGACAAGCTCAGCTGAAACTCTCTCGAAAGAACATTGTGCTATCAGACTAAAAATTTTCTTTCTTTCACTTATAAAGCACAATAAAGCACTGAGTCAGCAGGTGTCAGCTCATGAGCTGCTTCGGCCCGCTGGGCATCCGGTTTTAACCTACAGCGAAAAACAGGTGCTCAGGGAGGTCCTGCCTGCAGCACTTAAACGTGCAAAGCTGAACAGATTTCAAAGATCATTTGAGTTTGGTCAAACCTACATTTTTTGGGTTGCATTTTTAACAGTTTATTAGGTATTTCTGCAGTTTCCTTACCCTGACAATGATCCTAAAGTTTAATTTTACCAGCAAATTTTGATTTACAGTTTATGCTGCAAAACAGGGTTAATCAGCATATTTTAACAGTAATTTATCTTAGAGAGAAAATATGAGTCTCATGGTTCAGATTTAACCATCCCATATGTCCTGGATCAGTCCAAATGGCCCTTGCCAGCGATGCATGGCTAAAGCATCTCTTTTGTGATACTTCCTGAAGGAATCTCTATCATGAAAGAGTAGTGAGTCTTCTCTGAGCCCCTCACTCTAATCCTTAGAGCCAAAGAGCTCTTTCCAGCTACTTCTAGGTGCAGGCTCATATTTTTGGTCACCGCCCATAGCTTATGAGACTCTCTAGTAAGATGTCAGTTCTCATCTGATTAGAAAACCCACTTTGTGCCACTCAGGGGTCTGGACTCAAGGAGGTCAACATGCAAACATTATCTGCTAAAAGCAAAGATGCAATTTAAAGCAAAACTGAAACTCTTAGCCTCCCTGAATGTCCAAAAGAGTTTTGTCCAGGAAGGTTATTAGCAGAATTGTGACAAAGAGCAGTTATTGGAAAATTCTGCGCCCATCAGAAATCAGTTGGATCTACAATCATAAATGCAAATAAAGCTTTTACACCTAGTGTAGAGAGACCCATTAGATAGTAGCCATTCATGTCATAAATTCTGATGGAAGATTTCTGCTTGATTTAGACGCAGGAAAAGCATGAAAAGAAATTCACTTTTTGTTGTAGTAGCAGGACTATCATCTTTAGTAGCACGTCTGTGGAGAGAAAACTTCAGTTACATTTTCTTTGGTTTCAGATGGAAAAATCCAGGACTTGTACCAAGGTTAGAAAGCAGGCGTAAACACAATCTGAGCTGTTAAAAGCAGCTTTTCTCTCTCTGTTTTCAATGTTTTGATGTCAGTTTGGATTTTTATACAGAAACACTAGAACTTCATTTTTTCAAACCAGCTTTGGTGGTTCTGTGGGTTGGAACACGTTTTCAAGAACAGATTGAAGTTGATAACACTAATTTACAGGAAAAACCTCAGTGCAGCTACTGTAAACAGGGACTTGTTTTGTTTCTCATTATCCTCTGGAAAAACAACACATCATTTTCTTTAAAGCACACTAAAATTAGCCTGCATGATGAGGGAAGGTTCCTGTCAGAATTAGTCATGACCCAAAACTTTAAAAGTGTAGCATTATGTTAAATCTTACATTACAATGCCTTGCAAAGTATTCAAAGTCATTAAAATCTTTCAAATTTTCTCGTTAAAATGTTTAACCAACACAAAGTAGTAAAATAATTAGCAATACTTATGAACTAGAAAGACAGTGAAAGATCGTTGTCAATTCTTTTTTACTAATCCAAAAATCTGAAAAGTGTGGCATGCATTTGTATTCAGTTCCCTGAGTCAATACTTTATAGAATTGCAGCTTCAAGTCTTTTATGTTATTTCTTTTCCAGCTTTGCAAATCTAAACTGACATTTAGGGTAGATAGAGGGCATATGTTAACATCATTTTTAAGTCTCACTACCACTTCTCAGTTTGATTTAGGTCTGGAGTTTGACTGGGCCATACTAACACATATCTAAACCTTTCCATGGCTGCATGTTTAAGGTCGTTGTCTTGCTGGAAGGTGAGGCTCCGCCCTAACCTCAACCTTTTGCTGCTTCTAACAGCTTTTCTCTCAGCACTCACCATCTTCATATCAACTCTGATCAGCTTCCCTGCCCCTGGAGGGCCCATAAAATAATGCTACCACCAGTGTGTTCAAGATGATTTGCAGTATTAGTTTTCCACCACATTTAGTTTTTTACATGTTGGTCATGATGTTCAGTTTGGGTCTTTCTAGAAGGGATCTCCTTCTTCCACATGTTTCTATCTCATTTAGACCATTTTCTGTTTGCTGTCTCCTTCTTTGCTCAGTTGGGACGTTACACCAAGGAGGGCCAGCTGTTCCTGGGTCCACTGGGGAGCACCGGCGAGGACACTCGCTGCGTGGTGGACGATCAGATCAGCAGCTTTCCCCAGCTCCTAAACTGTGACAAGGTGACCAACGTCAAGCAGAAGACATGGACCTTTTCTCAGGTGAGAAAGAAGGAAGGAAGTGTTTGTATTGATAACAGCTAAGTGGATCCAACCATCAGTGAAAAATACCGGGGTGGCAAAAGAAGCTGAAAGAAATTAAAGGCTTTTGTTTAGAATTGTATATAAATGTCCACCAATATCTGCTTGTAACATACTTTAGGTAATGTGTGGTACTTCTAAGCTAATTCGACTAATATATTCTATAATTTCTTATTAAAAATCAGGTGTCATTCTGTTTTAACCTCAAATTCTTTTCGTTTTTTTGACTTCTTGGGATTATATCCAAAATGATGACTATGTTTCAGGGACCTAGGAGGTGATTCTAACAGCTGTTTTGATCTTAAGATGATGCTTATTGTTGCACTGTCTGTTTTTTTTTTCACTTGTGGAAATCTTATTTTTTTGCTCACTTTTGTCTGCAGTAAGGCATCCTGACTCTGGTACCAGTTACAGCTTCATCTCCTGCAGCACGTTTTAGGAAGTTAGACTCCCTGCTGTGGTTCCCTGTTTCCTGTTAAAAATCTTGTTACTGGCATTTAAATCATTTAATGTCCCTAAATGCATCACAGACTTTTTGACATGGTATATTCCCCTTGGAACTAATGATATCTATCCTCTGAACTCCGCTAACTGATCTCAGATAACTAATAGAAAAGGGATCAGGTCCTTCTCTACAGAACCTCAATATTAAGGTCTTCATTGCTGATTGATGTCCCATCGCATCAATATTACCTAATAGGAAAAGCAATTTCAACCACTTTTTTTGTAACAAATGATACATGTTGTTATTGCAGTGAACATCCATCGGATTGAACTTTCCTGATTTATAAATACGTTAAAGGGTACAAATACAGAATGCTGAAGCACCCTTGTTGCCTTCAGCTTGTTATTTTCCATTTCCTTCACTATTTTCGGCTCAGTACCTCTCCCACAGCACTGGAAAATCCCGTTGGAAAAAAGACAACAAAACCTGCGTCTTGATTGGGTATAGCTTGCTGTGAGTTTTTGTAAAAATATGGCGTACAGTGTTTGCAACATTCACAAAAATACTGAGAGAAATTTCCAAATAGAGTAAAGTGGGATTTTTGCAAGCTGTTTTCCCAGCTGTTTTCAGAGTGTCATAACTCAGCCAGACTTTACAGCAGGATTGCCATTCAAACTTTTAACAGATCACAGAAAGTTCATCTGACTGAAGTGGGATTTTGATGCCTTTCATGGGCTTCATACAATCACAATACTTTTTTTATTTTTTTTATTTCACCATGAAAGTTGACCTTAGTTTATGATGATGTCGCACACTTCATTATGATTCTGAGATATTTGGAACAAACTTTGATGACTGTTTTTTTCCTCCACATATAAAATTAATACATTAGTCTGTAAGCATTTCCCCTGCTCTCACCCAGTTTGTCTACCATTGTTAGAGGACTTAAGGTTGGGCTGTAAATTCAGCCCAAAGCACAACTTGTTCTCTCAGTTACGGTTCAATACTTTCTCACTTTCTTCTATCTGTTTGTTTTTAGGCTGAAATACTTGTTTCTGTTATTGAATCTCTGTCTAATTAAAACAGGGGATTTGTGGCTCCCATTGTTCCCCAGAAAAGGCAGGAATAACCATTGCAACCAGTTTCTGGTTCTTACATCAATAAGTCAGCTCTTCTTTCTGATATCAACCCATCATCAAGATATGTTCAAATTACAAATGGTGCTACAGAATGAAGTGTAGGTTGGATTTTTAAGCAACAGATTTCTAATATGTTTCAATGCATTACTGGTTGAAAATGCCTCACTCTAAGCAGGCAATGAGTTTCAATTGCAATGCAGTTTTTGGTTTTAGATATATTTAAACATGGCTGCACCACAATCAACCTGGATACAAGAAATAGGTCTGTATAATCGTGATAAAGAGTTTAAATACAACAGTGAAAATGTAACCTGGAGAGATTTACACCCATATCAAACTATTGAGTATCTTAATGTTTTTCAGTGGCGTAGAAAGGCTTAATGCCAAAATAATGCTTCTGCATCACCTCACTAAACATTCCCCATTGTAGAAACACAATTTGATCACCTGATGAGCCAGGCTCCCTCAAATGTTAGCATTGCAGTTCTTACACAACTGCGACTCTAATATTGTAGCAATTCCCCAGTGATCATTAATTTATCTCTCACTATGCTGTGCAAAGGCTTCACTTCCCTTGGGATGCTTCATGCTTGAAATTAAAGGTGAAACTGACTGAGGAATGTTCTCTTTAATTTGGCCAGTAATTATCTGATCACTTGGAACTTTTAAAAAGTCAGGGACAATTGATCCTAAAATACTAAAAAACAAAATAAAAATTCGACTAGATGCTGATGGCAAATGTAACATACTAGGTCCTGACACAGTTGAACACTGAATACCAAACCACTGGTCTCAATACAGGAGCACATCAAGCATGACATAAGTAGACTTGATGTTCCACATAATCGTCTTTATTTCCTCATGATCCATTACGACCAAGGAAAAATGTGCTTCTTAAAATGTCAGCATGCATAGCGAGAAAGGAAATATTACAGCAGCCTGAGCAAGAAGCAGGTCTCATCATCATGACTCTTCTTGTGCAGGTGTACATTACAGTTGTGTGTCATCTTTATGGTGTGTTCAAGTGGCATTTTCCTATTCAGATGTACACTGATGTATGGAGACACAGGAGAGAGTTCTGCTACTGAGGGCTAATGATGTTGGTTTGGTGTATAACAGTTCATAGAATCACAGGTTTTCGTTATGTTTGCACTGAGTTGTCGCAGAGATAGTTGCAGACCCTTTGTTGCATAGATCACGTTTTACGTTGAATTAAACTTAAAAAAATCTTGCAGGTTGTTTTTTTTAAGCTGTTGGACTGTATTGCTAAATGTGTGTGTGACTTTTATATTTGTAACTAGAGATTTAACCACCAATTAATATACACCCTGCAAATATTAAGTGAGAGGCTTCTGTCGACATTAAACCTGGCCACATGTATCATCCTGTCACAGTCACATGTGGTCCCAGAGCCATCTGTAAAACCCGTCTAATCTGTCACCCTTCCTGCCGCACAGAATGACTCGATCATAAACCGAGCCACAGGACGATGTCTAGAGGTGGTGCCAGCCAACGTTTACTTCGGCCACCTGTTGGTCCTGCAGCCCTGCTCTGGTCAGAGGTGGACCATCAAGAACACCATAAAGCAATAGCCAGCTGAGTGGGCCAGTTTTACTGGGCTGTGATAGGCTCAGAGTGGTCACCTGACCTAAGTCTGGCACAGGGACAAACAGTGGGACAACGAGACTCCTCTTCTGCAAAACTTAGAAAGAAATTCTTTATTAAAGACTCTGGGTGCCATAGGGATTATCATGACTGGGAATTATTTTTTATAAAACGAACAAAATGACAAATTAAGCATGAGGACTGTTTTTGTCTGATTTATTTTGACTTAATGTGTTGTTTAAATCCTGTGTGTGCTACTACTCTACAGTGGTTTGAAGTTCAAGACTTGAGATTCAATCAACCAAAAATATATTACAGGAAAAGCAAAAGTCTTGAACCATCCTTTATTTCCTTATATTATGTTTCCAAGAAGCCTGTGAAATTCCTGTATTCCTGCATCATCTTAAAGTGGTCTCAATGAACGGCTCTCTTTTCTCTCATTTAAGTTTAGTGACTAACAATTTTCAAGGTTTTCTTTAGCTGAGTCGCTTCAAAATAAGCAAAACAACAAATATGGCTCAATTTAATGGGTAAGAATAATATTTTAGCACTAACCAAATGATTTCTAAAAGTTATCAGGTGTAAACTTCAGTTTCCTAATTGAAAGATGATGACATGTCTCTACATTTGTTTTAAACCTAAAGCGTTTTGTCTGTATAAACATTTCTACTAAGCATACAGTGTGTAGAATGCTGCCATCATCAGGTACAAGCACCTGTCAAAAAGTGAGCAAAAATGTCCAAAGAAAACCTTTGAAAGACCTCCAGGAAGGCTAGAGAAATACTGACCACAATCACTTAAAGAGATAACAAAGTAGTCCTACTGCTATGAAAAAAAATAAAGAAATTTGGGATGGTATAAAACTTTTGCACAGCACTGTATGGGTTATTTAGAGGTAATTTAAACATTTCTATTGTCAAAATCTCAATCTCTGCAATATTCCATTCCTAGTTATGTCATGTCGTGTAAGGTGTATAAAAAGTGATGCCTTTAATTTCAGTGACATGCTCTGTTCAGAATGTAGTTAGTTTCTTTTAAGGCATCATCAGTTATTCCAGATTATAGTGTAATATACATAAAACAGACAAGAGCCCATTTGTGACAAGCATAAAATTGAAACAAATTGAATCATAATCATAAATAAGCATAAAGATATCTTTACTTTTTGGCTTTCAAAAGTCTAATCCCTGTAAATATTTATAATTTGAATAATGAGGCACAGAAAGCGTTGTAACAGCTGTAAAAAAAAAACTGAATTACCAATAGGGCTAAAGAGATAAGTAATGGTTCTGAATGCCATGCACTTTCAGTCATTTTGACTGGAAGCTTCCTGTAACAACAGACACAGTTAAGCATGATTGTAGGAACTTCATGCATATGGACATAAAGTAAAGTTTATTTGTCCTATCACCTACTGGGTGCCGTAACTAACGAAGCACTTTTCTCAGACAGAACCGCTGACTATGGGAGGAAGATTGATTTACAAACGGAAAAGTGTCCAAATGTATCAATTGCTGACATTCTGACGGCTGAATTGTTTAAAGAAGTGTATGATGTCATATATTCAATTAATTCTGTGTTATTGGTTTGATTTTTGCGCCTGAGATTGTCTTCCAATAAACAAATGGTTTCCTGGTTTGTGTGTGGCCGTTCTTTCAGGAAATGTTTAACTCTTATTCTCCTAGTTGTATAAAGTCTAGAAAATTTGATTTGTGATACTGTTTTTAAATGTGTTGTAAAATTAAACTAATTATAGATACCTTTCAATTAACTGAAATTCTCAGCTGTTTCCCTTAACTGTAGCAGGAAGATGTCCTATCACCATTAACATCTTGAAAAGTAAATAAATCCCCTGGTGGAAACTAACAAGCTCATTAGATAAACTCCCAGGTCTAAACATTTGCTGCTGATCTGGTGATTGATATGTTAGCTGAGCCTGGCAGTTTTAACTCTACATAGTAACAGAAACATCATTGGGCTGAAGAGCAGCACCAGATTTAACTGTCTTTTATGAAATTGTAGATTGCTAATATCTGCTAAAATAGCATTGTATCCAACTCCCAGTGAACAGTGTGTTTTTTCTTAAAAATACATCTAAACAATGTCTAAATTGTCTATAGACGCCATGGCAAACATGTATATAACATGGTGTATATCTGGTTTTAAAAAATACGTATTTTTGACATGTTTTTAGATGTTTATTAGAAGTTTAAGTGTAAACCTGCTTTAGCTGAGACTGTGAGACTGACAAGTATTAAAAAAAGAGCATACAAATGGGCTTAAACACAAGAGCTCTCAATCAATGACACTGCAGCCTTACTGGTTGATCTACAAGTTGGAACACCAACATCAGCACAAATAATATATTAGTCCAGGTATGTGAATACGTTCCAGTCATTACTGTGTTGTTGTAGCGAGTAAATTAAAGATTTGCTTTTCACAAACACAAATGTAAACTTTGCTTATCATCTGCCTTTGAGATATAAGGTCAGCATCACCGTTTTATGAGCAACTTGGCAACAGAGGTGCTGCTGCCATATAATAATGAAGCAGTTCTGGTTGGAGATTATAATTGTTGCTGTACATCTGACATCATTTATTTAGTAAAATGACCTGGAAATCATCTCTGGTGACCCAGAAAGTGTCTTTTTAGTTCCTACAGCACAAATATTAAGATAAAAAATGGGTGATGTTTGCACCTGTGAAGACAGTACAAATAAACAACTATCCTGGCATGATTGCTACTATTCTCACAATGTTTACCTTTCAAAAAACAGAAATGATGTTTTCCTGTAATATAATAATAAGCTGTTATATCACAACTGAAAAGGCTGTTTTTGAGTTCTGGTTTACGTTTTATGGTTTTTGCATGACTTTATAGTGGACATCACATGTTTTTTATTTCAAGTCTAAGCTTAGGTTCAGGTTTAGTCTCAGTTTATTTTTCATTTTTATCAAAAACATTGGGAAGAATGTGTTAACTTCAAAAGTGCACCTTTATGCAGATGACACCATAATTTATACAGATGGCTCTACTCTGAGGCAGGTTGCTTCAGCTGCTGAAGGCACCAGTGTGGGCTTAAGGTTTTTCATTTATTTTGAACAAAAATAATGTAGGTTTTCCAGAAACCAATCCTATATCTCAGATAATAGGGATACCTTATTGAGGTCCAATTGGTAAAAAAAACAAAAAACAAACTGCAGTTTCTGGCTTGGCATCAGTAAAAGCATAGTCTTAACTGGACTGCATAGTTTACTGGGGATAAATCCTTATTAAGACATCCCTATATAAGACTCTCCAAAAAATAGCTACTCTATTGCATTTTATTTCTTGCTTCAATTAGTTGGAAGTGTTTGTTATTTATATAAACATCCCCATGCTGTAAAATCAGTCCCCTGAATTATCTCTAGAAATAGAAAACTTAAAAAGCCATCACTCTCCTTGCTTTCAGCTTCAAAACAATTGGAGAAAGGTGAACAAACGCTGCTGCTTTGACTATCTCTGCGTGGTAAAGGCATCCAATCTAAATCTAACAGAGCAATGTCTGCAGCAGCCAGGTGGCAGAACACTGGATAGAAAGATTCAACTCTGATGTGGCCATGCATTCTTGAATTAGATACTAAACATCTGCCGTTTAGGGTCACTAGGCTGCTGTGGATGAAGCATCAGTTAAATGTTGGAGATGTAAATAAAACAGGGAGAGTCTGCAGGGAGCACAAAGCCCTGTTTTAAGCAGAGAACTACAGAGAGTGGTGTAGCATTCAAGGACAGAGTGTGCATGCTAACATGTCCCTGAATGCTGACCAGACTTTAAACGACTGAACGACCCATCAAGCGCATGAGTGAAAAATGATCTTGTGTTGGTTGAAAACCTACTGAAATGCTACACAAATTAAAACATTTGGGACATTCTGATCAACTGAACACAAGGTGTTTTATGCTTCAAATGGAAAATAAATAATATGGTAGATATTTGTAATTTTATTGATATTGACAAATTTCTCTGGTTTAGTTTTACAGAAAGTGTAAAGCTATTCCATATAGAGCAATGCCCACACTTATTGGCATCTCAGTTAAAAATGTATAAAAAGCCGTAAAATACAGCAAATTCATATTTTTCTGCAGCACTATAAGCTCACACTAATTTCTTAGTGTCTCAGTTTATTTCTTTTTGAAAAATCTAACCTTGTATTTTATTACATTTATTCAGGTGGGGGTAAAAAAAATCCCGTATTGTGAAATAATGTTTTTTAATAAACTTATCTGTGCCAAATTTTTTAGCACCCATAACAATTCCTATAAAACAAATGTAATGTAAAATAGGGTCTCTACAACTACAACTGGATGGTATCCATGTGTTAACTGTTGGTTTGGGGAAACATGAATGGAAAAAGCTTTCTCTGTCCTACTATAACACACTTAAACCTGCCTTCGGAGGCACATAAAGACTGTAACAAGGTTGGCCTTCTGTCACCTAAAGAACATCTCCAGTATTAAAGGACTAATGTCTCAGCAGGACCTTGAAAAACTAATTCATGCGTTCATCTTTAGTAGAACTGATTACTGCAACGGTGTCTTCACAGGTCTGCCTAAAAAGTGGATCAGACATCCCGCTTGCCTACTAAAACTAGGAATGTGGAGCACATCACCCCTGTTCTAAAGTCTTAACACTGGCTCCCTGTATCTCAAAGAATAGACTTAAAAAAATAGGAATAGACTTTAAAATACTTCTGTTAGTCTATAAATCACTGAATGGCTTAGCACCAAAATACATTACAGACTTATTGTCAGTGTATCAACCACCCAGACCTCTCAGGTCTTCTGGCTCAAATGTACTCTGCACACCCAGAACCAGAACCAAACATGGAGAAGCAGCTTTTAGTTCTTTTGCTCCACTAATCTGGAATAAACTCCCAGAAAACTGTAAAAGCACCGAAACCCTAAGTTGCTTTAAATCAAGATTAAAAACTTATTTGTTCAGAGTGGCTTTTGACTGGGCTATCTAAACATTATTGAAGTTTTCAGTCCAATTGTCCATTCATTTTCTTATCATTTTATCATTTTTTTAATCATTTTTCAATTATTCATTTTTATTCTCTTTATTTAATTACCTTTATGCCACTGCAATGTACTTTTCCTACTACGTCTTCTTTCTTTTTTTTAATGTACAGCACTTTGTACGGTCTTGCTACTGAAATGTGCTGTATAAATAAATTTGCCTTGTCCTGCCTTGCCTTACACATGTGGAGTTTGCTAACTGCTACTGGGAATTCAACTAGAAATGTATGCTTTGAGGCTTTGAGGTTTTTGGCAACAAACCCTTCACTTGGCTCTGGTGTAAATCGAAGAAAGAAAATGTGGAAAAGCACTTTCATGCTATGAAGCACAGTGAAGGATCTGTAATGCTACGGGCCTGTTTCAAAATTCCCTGGGAACATTGGAAAGCCTAATTCATAGCTCCCTCGTCTATCTACTGACCATTCTACTGTGCAGAAATAACTCTTACCATCTGTACCCGACCAATAGGGTCCTCTAGGGCGCCTCTGCGAACCTCCGTGTGTAGGCGTGGTTTTTGTGACCATGTTGACTGTGTGCACCAACATTCAAACATACAGCAGACAACGAAAACATTGGGTGAGATCAAGAGAAAAGGAAAAACACCACCATTTGTTTTTAGGAAATATTGTAGGGCAAGATTCAGAATTTTTTTCCGATTTAGGAAATTTGTATACAAACCCGAATATAGCCCCTTATTAGGTTAATGTGAACACTGTATATTTCTGAGTGAAACACTGTGGTTCAACTGAACCAACAGAAGTGTGCATAAAAGTGTGTGAACACGAGACTGACGCACTAATCATGATTTAATGCTATAAGAGCAGGATTTAGGGGTTGTTCAGTCTGCCAAAAAGAGTAGATTTTTTATTTGAGGGTTTCTTTTACATAAAGAGCAGACAGAGAATGTGCAATCTGCAACATGATCAGAAACAAAACCATCATTGGCATAAAGAGGATCAGGTGTTTGTGAGCAGCTGGCACACTGTTATGATCAGAGCATTGCTGAGACAATCTGTTTTTACATGACAAAAACTGTGAGGCAAAGTTTGTTCAGGTTTGGAAAACAAATCACAACATCACTTTATTTTCCTTTAAGCACATTGAATATTTTATTGTACTGTATTTATCAAATTATCTTTTAAAGAAGATATGCCTCCTTTATTAGACTGAATGGACCAAACAAGTTATTCTGTAATGATAACGTTATGCTTTTTATCATAAATTATAATTATGCTAATAATGCATTTGATTTAGTACAAAAAACTTATCAGCTCCTGTAGCTCAGGGTCTTATAGCACCCTCTTGTGGATATATATGATAATACCAAGTCTTCACATTTAGCAGAACATCTGTGGCTTTCAAAAGATCTACTGTAGATAAATATTTGGACATCCTGACTTTAAGAAGTGGTAGAAAACAAGTTAAGCAGAGTCCTGATAAAGGAATAATATAACCTCCCTTCATTTTCTAGATATTTTCCTTCTAAGGAGCAAGACTTGAGTGTTTTTAAAGCATCAATATTGATCAATATCTTCTAGACTCACTGGGCATCTTTCAGAGTTTTTCTTTGCACGCTTGGTTGCTGTATGTCTAATGTTCTGTCCAGTACCTAACCATGACAGCCTGTTGTGCAGCCTGCATAAGTGGTGAACAGCGGATAAAGCCCATAGAAGAATATGTATAAAAGATGAAAAAGCATCTCAAAGCCATGCTAAGAAATAGAAAAAGTAAAGATGTATTTTTTAAAATAACCTTGTTTGTGATAAAATCCTATTTTCTGTCTGTCAGGCTGTCTGATTATTGGTATTTTTTACAGATTCAACCAAAGACAAGGGAACAAAATTGTATTGACAGGTGGCTTGTATCAAAATAATGAAAGATCCAACCGGAAGCTGGTTGCATGTCTGTGAAGCTTTGACACAACATTGGTTCATCCCTTGAGTTTAGGGACATATTGAAATCATTTAATGATTTGTGTGTCCATTTTACTTGGCTTAAACCGAAAAGAAACCAACATTGCTCTGAAAATGATCAGGCACTGCAATGAAAATGAGTAAAAACCCAGTCAACACCTGAAAGAGCTTTAAAAAGCCTGCAGAACTACTGATCAAGATCAATTTAAAGAACGTCCGTCTGCTTGGAAGTAAAATATTAAGAAATGAGGTAAGGAGAAGAAACCAGTTTCTAAAACCCTGTAACTGTAGCCAGAATCTGCAGAAAGTGCACAGAACCTGACCTTGTTGTAGTTCCTGCAGAGGCTTTCTGCTTTGCTCTGAATGGGACTACAAGAACAGTGCTGCACAAAGACAAAATTAATAAGTCTTTAATTTAGATCATTATTTTTATATTAAACATCTTTCTGGTAGACAATATTTTACATGTAGGTGTTTAACCTCATTAATAAAGCCGACTAAATGTTTGAAGCTGAACCTCAACAATGCCTCAGAAACTGACAAGGAAATCTAGAAATTTAACAATGAAAAGGTAAATAAAGCTTCAAAATGTTTTATTACAAGAGCATAATCAAATTTAAATTCAGTCAAAAAAATTAAATTTATATCCAGAGTACAAGAATAGTTTCATGAGAGATTTTTAAAAATGGCTATGTTTTGTCAGGTTTAGTATTTTACCTTTAAAATCTTTTTTTTGTATTTATCTTTAGCATTTTGATACAAATCTTTTTTAAACCATGTGTTGCTGCCACTAGCCTGACCCAGGCTCTCTCTGCACACCTGCTTCTCCTTTCATTGTAAAGATTCACCTGCAATTCATCCTTAAATGTATTAAACCTTCTGTTTTGACTGTAAATGGGGTTGAAATTATACAGGAAAACACTGATCACTATAAACTTTGAAATGCCAGTAATCATTACTGTGACTTTTTGCAAAATATAAGATATTTTCAAAGATTTTATTTCTGTTGTAGTTTTGTAATTAGACTGCCCTCAAGCTGAGCGAAGGACCAGTTTTCTGAAGCTGAGTGAATGTCTTTACACAAATTTCATGTAAAAATAAAATGAAAAACACACTTAAAAAAAGATTTTATTGCAACAATTAATTGTTTAGAGTTTATACAGATTTCCATATTTACAAGATTACAATTATACCTCTAATAAATAGTATGACGGAAAGTTGTCCTCTAGTCTATGTCTAAATATTGCACGTGCAGTAAGTACAGGGTGTGCTTGTATAATTCTGTCTAGTTAAATATGTACAAAATTAGATAAGGGAATTAAGAAGTGGTAACTATCCATCATGCTACTGTGATGGGGGCATGCAATCATGCTGCAGAGTCAGGGACAGTCTGATTACAGCAAACTGTGATAAATCTAATTCTCCAAACCTAATGTAATAAAATCAAATGTTCTTCATAAATAAAATATTTGTACAACACATTTGGAGGTTTTTGAGACTACGTTGGTGCTCCCTCAGTCCCAAAGCTAGATAAATTAAACCTTTCACAGGTTCAAAATGATTTTTTCTGCCATAGGCAAGAAATCTAGACCAATAAATATCATGTTTAAATATGTATCCACATAAAAGCTCTTCTCTACCTGCACTGTTGGTAGAGACGTGATCAACCTGTACATTACACATGACATTTAACATTTAGCATTGACACTTTCCTGACAGCTGTGAGGAATGCGTTGAAAAAGTGGAAAATACATAAATTACTATGAAGAGAACACAAATGTCACACAAAGTGTCAAATCTGAGCCTACTTCGCGTCTAGATGGCAGTGTTGCACAAACTAACAGCCCCATTTCTCTTTCCATTGGAATGGATAACAGGTGTAGTGCAAAAACAAGAACAAACTCAATCAAATGCTCATATTCCTACCAAAAAATGCCCATTAGATCTTGGGTTTCCATATGAAAAACAGGGACAGAGACTACATTTTGTTATCCGGTTCATCTCTGCAGAGTTCTATGGCTTTGGATTGAGGGTTCAGAGGAAACAGACTGGACTTTTACAATCTGAATCTTTCATGTTTGTGACCAAACAAAAACGTTCTGTCAGCTGAACGTCCTCACTGAACTCTGACCTCCCCAGAGAGCATAGACAGTCATGCACACACACAGAAACATCTAACCACACACGCGAGAGACTTCTGACGAGGGTTGCAGTATTTACATAAGACACAGACTCGATCACATGCATTTACGGGTGTGGAGGGTTATGCTTAAATGAGGCTGTACAGGTGTTCAGAGCACAGTTTAGAGAACAGAGTCATTGAATGCTACGGTGAGCTAGTACACCCCAGGGGTTATGTTTTTAATGCTGGAGCATCACAAAAGAGACTAGATACCTTGATCTGCAGCCTGTGCACACAGAAAAGGGTTTCAAGTTTCAAATCAATACATACAGTCATGAGAAAAACTAAGTGAACCCCCATAACTTCCACAGGATTTTAACCAAATGCACTGATTAATCTAGAGTCCAACATTCTATATCGAGAAAAAGTACGCACATGTGGAAAACATTTATGACAGCTACAAATATTCCCAGGAGTGGATGTGTCAACAAGGTTCACCTTAAGGTCACACTGTGTAATATTCATAGAAATTACAAAAAACCTGAGAGCTTTGTCTACAGGCCTGAGTTGGCATGTTGAACATTAAATTCATGACAGGACAGTTGGGAACAAACAGGGCTTGTTTGGAAGGTTTGAACAAAAAAGGTTCTTCTTCTTAAAAAGACATGAAATGCATCCAACTAAACCAAAAGACTTCTGGAACAATGACCTCTGCAGAGATGACGACAGAGTAGAAATGTCAAAATCTTCATACCAAAACACAGCATATCAAGACAAACATCTCATATCAGCTACCAAGCACAGTGGCAGAGGTGTGATGATTTGGGCTCGTTTTGCAGCCACAAGTCCTGTGCTCCTCAAAGTTACATGAACTCCTCTGTGTTCTAATGCATCTGTCTGACAGCTGAAGCTTCATCCAAGCAGGTCATCAACAGGACAATGACCCCACACAAACACAGAATCAATATGTTGCAATGGCCTAGTCAAAGTCCAAACCTCAACCTGAATGAATTGCTGCAGTGGGACTTTAGGAGAGATATGTAGAAACAAATGCCTGCAAATGTGAATGAACTGAAGTCTTGTTGTAAAGAAGAACGGTCCAAAATTCCTTCATGATGATGTGAGAGACAGATAAAATCCCATAGAAACTGCTCCAAGTTCTACCAGCTATTGTCTCATAGGGTGTATTTAGTTTGCGGCATGACTATAAAACTTTCCTGATTAAAAAAAAACAAACAAACAAACAAATGTATCTGGTTTCAATTGGAGTGTGCTTAGTTTTAACACGCTTTTCCATTTCTGCTTTCTTTTTATGTAATAAAAAAAAACATAATGGAATTTATGGTGTGCTTAAAATCCCACAACTGATAGAGGGTGCACCTTCTTTAACTCTCACTGTTACTAATAATCAGGTTATGCACACCTAGGCAATTGTGCTCAGTGATACACTTTTAAATTTGCATAAAAAGTTGTGATCTAACTGCATCCTGCGGTTATTTTAATTTTTGGAGTTAGTATGTAATTATTTGGACAGAAAACGGGATGCAAATATTGACTAGCAAAACAAAACTGTAAGAAAGGTATTTTCTTTACTTTTGAACATGATAAAAATAAGAATTACTGTAATTTCATTACAGTGGGCAGTTTAAATTACCCGATGAAGGATGCTGAGAGAATTTCAGCTTGATGCAATCAGAAATTCTTGGCAATACAACAAAAGACCTGTAGATTGATTATTTGTAATTAGAAGAAAACAGAAACTAAAGCCAATACAGCTTTTAACAGTTCATACCTCCTCAAATCTTCTCTTCTAAGGATTTGCTACTCATTCTAAAGCACAGTTGAGTTTAGGAGCATAAACGTCTTGAAACAAATGTGATGTTATAGGATTCCTCTTGATTAAAAATAATTTAAATTTGGCAACATGAATAATTTTTTGTTAATGTTTTTTGCGGCACTAGTGGCCTTGGTTTTTCTCATTTTTTCAATAGTAAGCAGACAGGAAAGGGGTGGAGAGAGGGGGAAGACCCGCAGCAAAGGTCACCTGGAGCGTAGGTTGAACCCGCAATGGCTGCATCAAGGACTAAAGCCTCTGCACCAGCACAGCGCCCAAGGGGAGCATGACTTTTAAAGTCTGTTTCTTGTCCCCACAATGCATTACAGCCTTATGCAAAAAATCGATGGCTTAAGATCAACTCTCTGGAGGTTGATGAAGTCAAGTATCTAAGCAAAACACCAAAACACATTTAATAAAATTCCCCGGGGGTGTACCGGTCACCACAAATAGATGGATTATGAAAGCACAGAAAGCATTAGAGACAGATTTTTCTCCTTTTAACAGCACAGAGAAATCTGGATTCTGCACAGGGTTCATCAGAACAGCATCCAGGAGGAGGGAAGGATCAGTTCTCATTCAGAAATATCGCACAAGCTTCTAGTTCTTGGCTGTATAATTTCCTAACGTCAGCCCACAGAGTCAGCAGTTAATCAGAGAGCTGAAGTATCACAGCCCAGTGGGTGCTCCAGGAGCCATATTCATGTGCTTCAGTGGTGTCCAGCTCTGCCATCATCCCTCCAGTATCTGTAATAAGAGACCAGATGTTTCCTTCCTCTTGTTGACTCCTGCAGCCTTTGTAGTTCATCAACCTCCTGCTGGGTGCCAGACTCACATCACTTCTTGCTTGATGGAAAAGCAAGCAGCTCTTAACTCCTACACTATTTTTTAATATTTTGTTTAAATTATTGCATCAGGGAAACAGAGACAACAGTGTTTGATGTAATGTCAGCCCTTTAAAGTCGGGATAAAGGGGGAAGAGGTCCTCCATGGCTCCTCTTGCTGGCTTCATGGTTTTCTGGGGTGTCAGGTGGAGACGTGCCCCTCATTAAAATGAAAAACAAAACTACGTTTTAAAAAGGAAATTCCTCGATGATGATTTGAATTGTTATGTCTGGTAGTTCTGGTTCTACAGGAACATGGCTTCACCCACCGGCATGCACATGCAGGCTGGTTCGTTCCCAGCTCCCAGTGGCCACAACTACTCCATGCCATTTCTCAGCATCTGATTGGCTGCGATGAGCATGACGCTAATGATGAAGGCCATGGCGAAAGCGCAGATGAGACTCTTCCTCACGCACGTCTGACGGTTCTTCTTTGAGGGGTGGACTGAAACGAGAAAGAGACAAACAGAAAGAAAATGAATCCAGTCCTTAATCATTAAGATGTTAAATGATAAGGGTCGAAAATCAATAATAATAGTTTATTTAAATGATATTAGGTCATTACCAAAAGTCTTACGTTCATTTCTAAAAGCACCAGAGGTGGCAACAGCCTTCAGGTCTGCAGGAAGGCTGTTCCACAGGCGAGCGTCATGATAATAAAATAAATTAATTCCTCATGTGGGTCTTTGTTCCGACTTTCAGTTTGATCAAAATACCTTTTTTACAAGACCTGAAGGTTCTGACAAAAACAGATCTGATC
Source organism: Crenichthys baileyi (assembly GCA_036173005.1). Taxonomy (NCBI): domain Eukaryota; kingdom Metazoa; phylum Chordata; class Actinopteri; order Cyprinodontiformes; family Goodeidae; genus Crenichthys; species Crenichthys baileyi. The sequence continues at coordinate 54,576 of JAHHUM010000465.1, read as the reverse complement.
ATTTAGACAGAACACACCATTCACTTGGATATTAGTCATTTTTGTTTGATAATTATGAAATCCTTATCAAGCTAAAACATATCATCTGAAATCATTAAACATATAAACTAAAAAGGAAAACACGTACTTTTTAATACAGTACTAGAAGCTGAAAAACATCTGCCTCCTATTGTATTTTATTTTATTAGTGAAACATTTATTCTAAAATCCTCTTTGATTGGACCACAGATACTTTCTTGTCAAATTTCCCGCTGTAGTTAAGGAAACGGAAATCAGCCTGAAGTGTGATCTCACATTTATGTTGCTGGGCAGATTTCACAGCTCGGCTATGGATCTCATGTGAATGAACAGCAGGATGCTGGACAGTGACCAGCAGAGAGGGACAGTAAGGTAAGAGTCATAATTCACCGGAGGAGACTGACTTCTCCACCTCTTAAGAAGTCAAAAAGAAACTAACTAACCAAAGAAAGGAAATAAAAAGAGAGAACTGTAGAAATAATAAACCTGAGAAAGAACAGATCCAAGGAATAAAAAACTGAGTAAAATAATAACCAAAGGAACCTAATGAGAGGAGAATGAACTACTAACTAAGGGAAACAAGCAACTCAAAACAAAAGGGGTCCAAAGCCAGGAGGAAGAAACTAACAAAACTAAGCACAACTCAGGAGTAAATAAACCTACATAAACTGCTCACACAACACCAAAATTCCAAAATGGCAGGTCCTGACAATAATATTTGGTTGAAGTGAATCTCCATACAGCAGCAGGTCTGTTTTTTCTCTATATTTCTGTTTTTATCTACGTCTGGCACTAACATGTTGTTCAGCAGCTTTCCAGATGACTAAAGGCTGGAAGCTGAGATGATTTCACCAGCCGACAGTAATTAGGAGAGCTGGGCCAGTGACCCATGGTCACTCAGCTTTCACTCGCACTATTTTTACCTCTTTATTCCAAGATCTGCTGTAGTCGTTAAAATGCTTCTTGGCTGCTATTCTAATGATGTGGAAAGTATGACAAAGAGGAAAACTTCTTCTGGACTTCTGGACCTCATTATTTGGCATATTTGGACTGACTGACATCACTCAACACATTCACACTACATAAAAAATAATGTGACTGGTTGGTATGAATGACTATGACTCGAAACATAATTTTTCCTCCTGATTTGAAAAAAATCTACATTGTTGGAATCCCAAAAAAACCAAAAACAAAACTGAAACAGGACAAGAAGCTGTAAAACCTAAACTCCACCATAGGTTGTGACGAGATCAACATTCACATAAAAACTCAAACGGGTCATAGGTTTAACATACACTTTCTCACTTAATAGTTCTCTCTATTTTTGTGATTATTCACATTGTAGATTCTCACCAAAGGCAACAAAACTATAAATGAACACACATGGAATATTGTAGTAAACAAAAAGTGCATAATCGCTCTAAACATTTGTAGATTTTAGATTCTACCAAATAGGCACCCTTTGCTTTGATTGCTGCTTTGCTTTCTTGGCGTTCTCTCCATGATCTTCATGAGGTGGTCACCTGAAATGGTTTCCAAAGACTCTTAAAAGAACTTCCCAGAGGTTCACTGAGAGACGGCCAAAGGTTAATATTTCAGTCATTACAGCAAAGGGCGGTTACTTTGAGAAATTTATAAAATAAAACATAATTAAAGTTATTTTAAAATTTTTCATTTGCTACGTAATTCCATATGTGTTCATTCACAGTTTTGATGCCTTCAGTGAAATCTCTGTACCACGTAAATGGTCATAAACATAGAGAAAACCATTAAATGAGAAAGTTTGTAAAACTTTTGACCGGTTGTGTGTATGTGTACTCACATTTGTGTAATTGCTCAGTTGTTCCCAACTGCATTTAGCTGTAAATAAAACTGAGCTCAGTGTGTTGCCACTGGGACAAACAGGTGTTCAGCTGCTGGACATTAAGGACTGGGGAGATTTGTGTTTCTGACATTGGCTCTCAGTCAAATTACCGGAACCTTCTGTTGGACTCCAAACATCCCAGAAGCAGCCAGAATTAATGACATGGTTTCAAAAGAAAACCACAGAAGACCACTGTGGTCTTGGAGGTGAACCACAGTTTTCCTGGCTGATGAATTAGGGCTGTTAACATTAGCCGGTGCTTCAGTAAAAAAACAGAAATAAAATCTATATGCTCTTAAATATATACACCTGTATGGAGGCAATGTGATGGAGTGGAGGTGCCAGGCATTAACCAGACATCTACTGCCCCAGCATGTTTCCTGTGCTGTGTGCCATCAGTACTATTGGCTTGGCTATAAATCAGTGGCTGGTGGGTTTCTTGGGATCAGCGCTTAAATTCTGTATGCTGGTGTTTTCATCGCCACATCATATTGATTGTTGAACAAGGAGTAGCCACAGGGAAATCAAAGATCCTTTTACGCTTCTTCATATATCAGTCAGCTGATGTAATAAGTACTGGAGGAGCATGATGAATCGGATGGAGTCAGAACTGCAGTGTGACACCACGTATTGATTTCTCTATGAGTGAGCACATTTTGGTGTCTGTACATGGCAGGTGGTACTCACGGACCTTAGGACCACTGGGTAGCTCTGTACGATTCCTGCATTGGTCATCCATCATCATAAACACAGATGAAACATCATGTTGTGATCATTCTCTAGAAGTTTAAGGTCCGAAAAAGTGCTGGTGAAAAGTGTGTCCATCGTCACAAACACCAATGCTGGTCTGGGAAAACCCATCAAGAACATTGTGTCCCGTTTGTCATCTGAAAATCAACTGCAGATGATCATAAAACGAATTCCACTTGCACAAGGTTGACACCTTGAATGAAGGCAGCCCTACTGTACAACAAGCCTGGGATCTTGATCGTCTGCTTTGCCTGTTAGAGATGTGGAAACTTGCGGTGTTATGACTCAGCGGTTTTTATGATCCAATTTCATGTTATTGATGTAGGAAATGGATGCAAGAGAAAAGGTTGTATTTTTTTTTATCTGCTTTCAAAGCATACATCAATCCCAGTATACATGCACCGAATAATTTTATATATATTTTGTGAAAGTATAACATTTAACAGCTATAAAAAAAAAAATTAAATGTGTTTTTATCAGTCACTTTCCACCAACAATGCTAGAATGTTTTAAAGTTCACTGACAACAATATCAGATTTAGAATGATGCTGAACAATAAAGATGCAGTTATTAAAAGAAACAATTACTTTCATTAATGCAGGAAGACTAACAAAAGATGCCTCATGATCAAACACAGCATTGAAGCTGCAGCAAAAGGGTGAAGCGTGAATAACATGTAACTGTAATAACTGATGTAGGAGAATTTTGAATACTTCGTGGATGAACACAAAGCCAAATGTACTTCAATGTACGAGAGAGATTTTTAGCTTCTTTTTACTTCGTTTTGTTGTTCTGGTTTGCTTTTTAAGCCTATGGTCCACTCAGGAGTTTAAGTGAAGTTACAGTAAAACATAATTTTAACATTAAATGTTCTTAGACACCAGTGAGAGGTTTAAGACGTGAAAGAGGAACATCACAGAACCCGCTGCTTGTTGAGAAGATTAAGAACTACACATGCTCTCACAAATTTCCAAAAATGTCTAGGAAAACAAAAAAAAGTTGTTAGAAATACAGCTAGCATAAAAAAAATGATATTAGAAGTTGCTAAATAACGCATCAGGGTCACTAAGTCGGCAACAGTGTTATCACTGCAAACTGTATGACAAATAAACACTGTTTTAAAAAACAGTCTGATCAGTAATAATAGGCAAAGGAGTGACAAATGCATTTTTTTAGCCAGATTTATCAGCACCACCTGGAAAGCAAGCTCTTTAATTTTGACCGGGTAAAGGTCTCCACAAGTCCACCTGCGGCCTTCAACAAGAGCAGTTTTTTTCAAAAAGGTCGTGTCAAGGTGGGAGCAGTTTTTCAGGACCAGATCTTTGACAGAACACCAAGCCAGGGCTGGGCCTGAGAAAAAATGTTTGCATCTGGAGCTGGAGGTGAGCTTACGGACAGAGACAGCCAGTTAGGATGCGGTAAGCTTCATGTTTAAAACTCCATAATTAGCTTAACTTTTTACTTGATAGAACTACCACAAAAACAATAAAACGGCTGAGCGCCGCAGCCATAAAACCTCAGACTAGCTCTGAAATATGATGACCTCACCATAAACAAGCACCATATAAACTGGTACAGTGCATCCTTTGAGATTTCATACTGGCACATCTTTTCCTTACATCACAATGCATCTGTTCAAGTATTTCTTTTAAAAAAATAATATTTTATGTTTGTTTCTTCCTCTTAAAGTTTATTGAGCAGAAATGACTCAAGAGGATGAGTCATTAAATTTGAATCAAAAGTTGGCATTTCAAAAAGCTGAATTATAATTAGCTTAGAAGAAACAATGACACTTGCTGTTTTAATGGAGAGAGGGAGAAAGTCCTAGAATACCCTCTGCTACTCTCATATCCATAAATCTTGGATGGCTGTTGGTGCAGAGAGGAGTCATGCATATTTCATGCGTGCCACGGCTGAACAGCTGACCAGCTGACACCCGTCCCCACAAATGCCCCAAATCAATAAATCAGCAGGTGTGCTGGGACTCTGTTGGCTGTAGATGTTGATGAGAAAGCTTAAATTCTTTCTGACAGCATGGATTACTTTCTCCCTCTCTACCCACACAGCACAGAGCGCCTGTCTGTGACACATTCATGTGCCTAAGTGCTTGCGTGTGAAATTAGCCCAGGGACTTTCACTCACCTCCCTCAAACTCCGTCTGACAGTTCCCAGAGTTTTCCTTTAGGCTCTCTTCCTCGTTGATAATGATGTTCTCAATGTCCTTCATGGTAAGGTGATCGCGGAAAGCGTAGAACAGGATGTGTTTCAGCTCCTCAAGGGTGATCCTCTGCATGTCAAACTGCCGGAGAGAGAAGGGTAGAAACATAGAAAATAAGAGACGAGTCTTTTTACATGATTAGAAAAATTGCATATTTCTGCTGGATGGCTGGCGGGATGATAAACTGAACAACATGCAATCGGGTAATGCAGTTCTTCCACCAGTAATTCAACTAGAAACATACTTTCATTTGTAACACTAACACCCAAACACGCTGAGCACAAAACATCCGGTGTACTGTTCATAACTTATAACAAATGGGGAGCAGTAGAAGCAAAGAAAAATGTCAAATACATTAATCATCCCACATGCTCAGCTTAATCTAGAAACATCTATTTACTCCATAAAGGTGTTGATCTGACGCTTTCACTTTGATCAGAACAATGCACAACGTAAATGCATTGCTTAAAGTGAGTGTGGAAGACTTACGGCCTAAAAGGGATTGTTTTAAGGTTAGACAGCATTCAGGGAAGCGCAGACACGCACTGCCGCTGGTCAAAGACAACGAGATTAGATGGTCTCTCAATGCAAACATCAACAGGGATGTAGCTTTTTTTGCTCTTCAGATTTAGCAAACACCTGTCCCTTCCTTTAATCTGTAGGGAGGATGGAAAGCTTTTTGTTAAGATGAAACAATTTTTGCTTCCCACAACTGAGATGGTGAACTAGATCATATTTGTGAAATAAACAGCAACAAGATGGAATATAAGGTTTCTAAGTCATTTATTGGCTGGACTAGAGTTCGTGATGTTATGGCAGGACATTTTAAATAAAAAACCTGTTATCCTTTGTCATAAACCTGAAAGTGGATCAGCATTAGGTCTTTCAGCACATTAATGATACAAAACGTATGCTCGAAGCAACTTAATACCCTAAAGATTGTAGAACATTTTCAGTATTACATTGCTGCAAATAAATAGATTAATTTAATAAAAGAGTTTTTAACCATTTTTACAAGAGGTGTCAATAAGGATGGAGGGCAATGTATCACTTTATCTGGATCCTTGTACATCGCTTAACTGGAACAGATGTGACACCAGGATGAATAATAGGACAAAAACAGGCAAACAGTAACACAAAGCACAACAAACAGAGGTAGGAAAGATATTCAATTCAGTTTCAATTCAATTCAGTTTATTTATATAGCGCCAATTCACAACACATGTCGTCTCAAGGCACTTCACGAAAGTCAGGTACATACATTCCAATTAATCCTAATCATTGAACAGTGCAGTCAGTTAATTATTTATTCAAATTGGATAAAAAGTTTTTCTATCTAAGGAAACCCAGCAGATTGCATCCAGTCAGTGACTTGCAGCATTCACTCCTCCTGGATGAGCATGTAGAGACAGTGGACAGTCACTGACGTTGACTTTGCAGCAATCCCTCATACTGAGCATGCATGTAGCGACAGTGGAGAGGAAAAACTCCCTTTAAACAGGAAGAAACCTCCAGCAGAACCAGGCTCAGTGTGAGCGGCCATCTGCCACGACCGACTGGGGGTTAGAGAGAACAGAGCAGAGACACAAAGAGAACAAAGAAGCACTGATCCAGGAGTACTTTCTATGGGAAGGAAAAGTAAATGTTAATGGATGTAGCTCCTTTAGTCGTTTCACCTAGAAAGAAGGAACAGATAAACTCTGAGCCAGTTTTCAAGTTTAGAGTCTGAAGAGAGCACAGAGTTAGTCACAGTAGAAGCTCAGTCAGTAGCTATGTCTAGGAGAGAGAAAGGGTTAAACACTGAAAGACAGGGCCATGTGGATCATCGGTAGAGGGTGAGCATTAAGTTGTTGCCAGCAGAAGCTTGGAGGATTCCCCTCTACAGAAAGGTGTTACAGGTAGATACAGAGTCAGGCCAGGTGTAGCTTCTAGGAAGAGAAAAGAGAGAGAACAAAGTTAAAAGCTGAAATAACAGAAAATAATGCAAAATTGAAGAGTAGTTTGAGAATGTAGCGAAGAGGGTGAAAGTGGTCATTATGTCCTCCAGCAGCCTAAGCCTATAGCAGCATGACTACAGAGATAGCTCAGGATAACCTAAGCCACTCTACTATAAGCTTTATCAAAAAGGAAAGTTTTAAGCCTAGCCTTAAAAGTAGACAGTTTGTCCATCTAGAGCCCACTGATGGCCATTGTTATACTAAAAACCACAACGATTGGGATACCTCTCTCTGTCAGATTGACCATAACCATTGGAAAAGAGAGGGGGTCATACAGGTAGCAGAAATGGAGGGTGTGTTTGCACCTCAACCATAACTGAGCCGGTTTAGGCTAAACCTGACTCCCCCTTACTCCATCCAACAAGGGGAGAAGAAGACGGAGCTAAAATAAGGAAGATAGCTCAGGATAACCTAAGCCACTCGAACTATAAGCTTTATCAAAAAGGAAAGTTTTAAGCCTAGCCTTAAAAGTAGACAGGGTGTCTGCCTCACGGACTAAAACTGGGAGCTGGTTCCACAGGCACCAAATATTGCACCAAAGTTAATCAGTCACTGTCTGTAAATCAATTTTTCACTGTACAGAAATCCAAAGTTAAAGTCTATTGGTTCCTCTCATGAATTTTACAATAAATGATGTTTTTTTCTAGAAGGTGAAGGATAACATTCACTAGACTTGGTCACAGCCCTACTGTGTAGATAGTTATATAAATCACTGCATAAATCACCCTTGGACACAACGAATGAACCTCCCCACCAACTGAATCTGAAATGTTTCCCAGACTCTGACATGATTCATTCTGCAGGTTAAAAGTTTCTTTAATGAGTTATTCATCTGAGATAAACAAAAAGGTAAAAAGCCAAATGAAAAGCATGCATGAAGGAACCATAAATTCATGTTGTAAAGTTAAAAAATAAAAATAGGAGTATTTGTTCTTTTTTGTGGGCAGCAAAACACGGAGGAAAATAATTAAATACTCGTCATGTTTAAAGAATATTGCTAAACTTAAACTATTACTGCTGTAACCACTGCTGGTACTACGACTACAGTCAGAAGAAAGAAAGTTTCCATGATTTTTAATATGGAAAAACCTAAATTAACTCTTGCTTCTTCCAGAGGATTTGAGATGGAAAGCAAGCATCATTCTGCAGAGGGAATATTAGTCATATGTTCATTTAAGACAGCTGCCAATCTTCCTCAGAACAGGTGCCCCATCAAAGTTCAGAGTAACTAAAAACTCAAAGCTTGTTCATGCCAATATAATAAAAAGATACCAAGTATTTTTGTCTAAAAAGAATATGGTAGCACAGCTAAGATTTGCAAAGTTGCATCTGATTGAACCACCAGATTTCTGGAACAATGCCCTTTGGACAGATTAGACCATATAGACAAAATGAAGACTGGTTTGACCCGTTGCTCCATTTTTATGGAACATCAGCATAGACCTTTTTCACCAAATTTGTCTTAATGGTTTATTGGATTTTTCTGTCTATTTATTATCATTTAGCTCATAATACCAGTTTGTGCTTTATTTTTCAAGCAGGCTAACTACTTTTCTATAGTTTTAACAGTTTATTTAAGGAAGGATTCTACAGGCCTCATTTTTACAAAAGAAAGAGTTATTTCCTTGTTAAAGCTTAACTTTTTTTTATTAAATTCTAAAAAGAAGTACAATTTATTTTGGTTTTACAATAAAGGCAAGTTTTATATAGTGTATATTTATATAACTAAGTCATTCTTTGCAAGGGTTAAGGTTTTGTGGCTCCAGACATTTTATTTTGTTATGCGAGGGCACAACCCAAGCTCATACAAATTGTCACTATTCAGTAAATTAGAATATTATTGAAAAATTCATTTATTTCAGTAACTTAGCTCATTAAGTGAAACACATTATATAGATTAACTGCACACAAACTGATGTTTTTATGCCTTTAACAAGTGACTCCAGTGACTTCAACAAGTCACTGGAGAAGTGTGAGGTCCCCTCCTGCTTCAAACGATCCACCATCATCCCAGTGCCCAAGAAACCCACCATCCTAGGATTAAATGACTACAGGCCTGTAGCCCTGACGTCTGTGGTCATGAAATCCTTTGAGCGGCTGGTGTTGAAGCACCTGAAAGACATCACAGGCCCTCTACTGGACGCCCTGCAGTTTGCTTACCGAGCAAACAGGTCGGCAGATGATGCTGTTAACTTAGGTCTACACTTCATCCTGCAACACCTCGACCGCCCAGGGACCTACGCCAGGATCCTGTTTGTAGACTTCAGCTCGGCCTTCAACACCATCATACCAGACATCCTCCACCAGAAGCTCACTCAGCTCAACGTCCCAGCCTCCACCTGTCAGTGGATCAACAGCTTCCTGACGGACCGACAGCAGCAGGTGAGACTGGGGAGCATCCTCTCCGTACCAGATCAATAAGTACTGGTGCCCCCCAGGGGTGTGTTCTATCCCCACTCCTCTTCTCCCTGTACACCAAATGACTGCACCTCAGCGGACTCGTCCGTGAAACTTCTGAAGTTTGCAGATGACACCACTGTCATTGGACTGATCCAGGACGGTGATGAGTCTGCATACAGACAGGAGGTGGATCGGCTTGTACACTGGTGTAGTCAGAACTGCCTGGAGCTAAACCCACTCAAGACTGTGGAGATGGTGGTGGACTTTCGGAAAACACCACCTCCATACACCCCCCTCACCATCCTCAACAACACACCGTGTCGGCTGTGGATCACTTCAGGTTCTTAGGAACCACCATCTCTGAGGACCTGAGATGGTCTTCACACATAGACACTGTTCGAAAGAAGGCCCAGCAGAGACTGTACTTCCTGAGGCAACTTAAGAAGTACAACCTTCCACAGGAGCTGCTGGTCATCTTCTACACTGCCATCATTCAGTCTGTCCTGTCTTCATCCATCTCCGTGTGGTTCGGTTCATCCACAAAACAGGACAGGTCCAGACTGCAACAAATAATCAGGTCTGCAGAAAGAATCATCAGGGCTGACCTTCCCTCCATCCAGGACTTATACAGGTCTAGGGTCAGGAAAAGAGCTGCTAAAATCTCTGCAGACCCCACACACCCTGCACATAAACTGTTTAGAGTTCTGCCTTCAGGGCGACGCTACAGAGCCCTGTTCACAAAAACCAGCCGCCACAGAGACAGTTTCTTCCCTCAGGCTGTTTCTCTGTTGAACATTCAATAAAATACAAAACAACAGCATACAGTTGTTGCAAATGCACCTTTTTATTTATATATGTGTATATTGTACATTGTAAATATGTATATTCTGTAGTGCAAAAACAAAAACCAAAGAGCAAAGTGTACCGGAGTCAAATTCCTTGTTTGTATGTACAAACTTGGCAATAAAGCTGATTCTGATTCTGATTCTGATTCTGATTTATTTCTGTTAATTATGAGGTTTTTCTGCATACAGCCTGATGAAAAGACAACATTCAAGATTATTTAGAATATTACATCGATCCTCTTCCATCAAAAAAAACAAGACTGAAATAAAAACCAACCCTAAAAATATTCCTCTAGTTGAAGCAATTCAGCAGCATCTGTCACTTAGTGTTACAGCCAACTCCTCCCTGTAGGAGTCAGGTCGGCGGCCTACTTGTGTTGACCAAACCTTTACACAACCTTGCTACTGCTTCATGACGACGTCGCTGGCAGGCATCAAGAGGACACCAAGAGCTTTGTTTGCCAGAGAGAAGATGAGCAGAGCCAGAGTTTATTCAGTGAGCACTTCAGGGGACAGATAAAAAAAAAAATCATTTTATTTTCTGCTTCCTCCGACTTTCTAAACCCATGTTCTGAGCACGTCAAGCATGGAATGACCTTTCTGGAGACTGTGGTGAAAGAAAGGAGATTTGAAAAAAATAACACACCCAGACCTGAAGTGACTCCCTCAGAAAGACCTGAGGACACCCACTGCTGAATGACCTTCAGATTTATGCTGAACCCCACGCTGCAAACCTTTGGTCCTCTTTGTCACGCATTCTTCCCTGAAGTTCAGGCTGAAGTGCAATCACAAGCCTCAAGCACACCAGCCCCAAATGGAGACTTTGGGAAAGTTGAAAATGTCACAACCTGTTTTGAGCTGCTGCGGTGAAAGCTATGGAGAATCCTGGACAGAGTGATGGAAGTGGCTGAGACTGTTGTTTCTTTCCCTTTGTTATTGTGGTTGTCCTAGTAATTTTCAGTACTCACTGCCCAGCATGTTTAAGATATGTCTCTGCTTCAGTGCAGCTGATTTAAATTGAAGGTATTTGAACCATGTAGGATCCCAAAGACCAGAATGCAAGTTGTTGCTTCAGTGAAGAACAATTTTTAAGTCTAATACCTTAAAGGCAGTCTTGTGCAAGTTGATAATCAATCAGAACAGACCAAAGCTAAAGAGTTTATATTTAAAGAGTTTATAGTTCCCTACTTACAAATTCTGAAACATATTATAACTCTTTCATGTTATATAAAATTTGCACAGCATGAAGGTTTTTTAATAACTTGTTAAACAGTGTCTTTCAAAAATACTCACCCCCTATAAATTTGTCACATTACAACAAATTTAGGGTTGACAGAATAACACAAAGCAGTGCATACTTGAGAAGCACAAATAAAAATCTTTCAATTATTTCGCTAAATATGAATCAGTCTCCTTCTTCATGATACCTCTAAATTAAATCCAGTATAACAAACAGCCTTCAGAATTCACTTCATTAGTAAATGGTAGTCCAAATGTACTTAATGTAATCTCAATATAAATGCAGCTGTTCTGTGAAGGCCTCAGAGGTTTGTTAGAGAACATCAGTAAACAACCAGCATCTTGAAGACCAAGGAACACAGCAGACGGGTTGGGGAGAAAGTTACGGAGATATTTAAGGCTGGGTTAGGTTATAAAACAATATCACAAGCAGCGTCATGCTACTTCAGCAGGGAATTAGAAGTAGGTGAGAGTTGATGGGAGATAGATGGAACTAAATACTGGACAAATCTGGAGGAAAACCTGTAAACAACTGCAAACGGTTTGGGACTGGGGTGAAGGATCACCTTCCAACAGCAAAACATACAGCCAGAGACTCAATGGATTTGTTTAGATAAAGCATATTAACGTGATAAAATGGCCTGGTCAAAGTCCAAACCTTAGTCAATTTTAAAATATACTGCAAACTCTCAGTCTAATCTGACTGAGCCTGAGTTATGTTGTTCTTTTGTTCTATTTTTTTAATTTCAGCAAAAGTTGGTTTACAAACTATTGACTAAGTCAGACTGAAGACAAACGCATATAATACATTATTATGAAAACATTTTTCAAACCATGCATCATTATACTTTCACCTCATAATTATGCACTACATTGTGTCGTATCACATTAAAACTAATAAAATACATAGACGTTTGTAAAAGCTCAAAGGGTTTAAACACTTCTACAAGGTACTGTAGATGGTGTCATATGTCAGCTTGCTTACCAACTACAACATGTACACCTTTTCTTCTCCAGAAGCTAATTATATCCTCATATTGTTTTTGCACTGTGATTCTAGCAGATTTTCTCAAACCGATGAGAAAACTGCCGCATAATTAAACCAAGAACCAGTTTAATTTGTTTCTTTAGATGGCAGAGGAGATGTGTGATTTTGAGATAATCGAGGGAAGTCAACCTGAAGAGAAAGCGCTGTACATTTGTACACTCATAAATGAGTTTCCAAACACACACAGAGGCAGCGGGGCAGAAGGTGCCAAGAGCCTGTGTCCATCCATCTGTTGAGTTCAGCCTGTTGCAGTACAGCCAAACTACATGATACACATGTAGATAAGACTACGCATGCACTACATTTAAAGCAACAGGGTTTGAAAATATTCTAAAAGTACATATGTCAGTACACTGGAATCACACTAAAGATAGGCCACCCCAAAAAGGTAATTTGATTTGCTGCATATGACTTTTTAAATGCACCACGTTTAATACAATATCACTGAATCTGAGGATTTATTGCACCATCTCCTTCTTAGGATGGATTTGTTGATAGACAGAAGGGGTACTATGAAATGGAGGGTAAAAAGTTCCATTCTTAGTTGTCACTTTTCTTCATACTCAGTTTCAGTAGTTTCAAACAGAAGATTGAGGTTTCCTTTTTAAATATTGCTCTTCAGTGCAATAAAAAAATTATCTTGAAAAATAACGGTTTGCAGAGGAAGAAACCAGTAAGAAACAAAAGGACCAGATTAATATAATTTATGTAAAACAGATTTGGCTGAAGATAATCATTTGGGCTGCTTTGATGCTGATACTACATTGGTTTCCTTTCTTGCCACATATCGTGTGCTGGCATATTAAATAATAATAATTATTATTATTACAAATTACTTCCCTCTAAATGGATGACGTGAAGAGGATTTTGTAGAATGTCAAATCCTATCACATTAGTGTTGTGTGTATGACTTTTGATGCGCTTCTTTTCTGAAAAGTCATGTGTATAGGGATCAAGGGTGTGGAAGTCATTGCTGTGTTGTATCACAATGGCGTAAAATACTTTGATGCCACCATAAAATTTCAATGGTGTATAAGTGCCCCCAAGTGGTCAGATAATTGATAGTTGAATAATCAGAAAGCTTTATACTCCCATCAACCATCCACCCATTCATACACACATTCACACACTGATAGTGGTAGGCTACATTGTAGCCGCAGCTGCCCTGGGGCAGACTGACAGTGAGGCTGCTAATTGGAGCCACCAGGCCCTCTGACCACCATCAGCAGGCAAGGACGGTGAAGTGTCTTGCCCTTGGAGACAACAACTGAGATGGAAAGAGTTGGTGTTCGAACCGACAACCCCCTTGGTTACAGGATGAACCCCTACCACTGTTGCCACCATTGCCCCATCATCACTACAGATAGCATAGCCAAGCATAAGCTTAAGTAATGTTACAAATGGATGATTGCTTTAATATCTTGACAGAAGTATGAGTGGCACTCATAAAAACGTGCTGATTTAAACTATTTAGAAGGTAAATATGAAGTGAATTACTTATCACAAGCTGAACTGTGCTGTGCAGCTAATAAGCACAGACAATCAAATGTTTTTAAACACACAGAATTTTGCTTGAAATAAAAACTACTCATAATAAGAGTTCAAAGGAGGATACTGTTAGAAGTCCCAACTTAACTATGTTCCAGCTCCAAATTGGAAAACCAGCAGGAGTTTGTTGTGCTGAAGGCCCAGGCTTCCAGTGTGTAGCTGATGTGGTCCAAGAGTTTATGTACCATCAGAAATTAAATGCATTGGTTTGAAAAAGAATTTCACTAAATTAAAACTGCGTTTGACGGTTTGAAACTGAATTCATTTGCTTTGAAAATGTGTTTCATTGTATTGAATATTCAGTTTGACTACTTTCAGTAGTTTCAGTTCTGTAATTAAAATTCATTTCTAAAATTCAGTTTTTTTTGTCACACATCCAGGTCCCATGACAAAGCCACAGAGTATTTCTAACAAAATTTCAAGTTACGTTAAACTTCCTTTAAGGCATTTTGAGCTGGAGCAGTGGAGCATACATCAGCTTGGGGAATTTAATTTTGTGAAATTCATTTTCAAACAATGCTTTTATTTCAAATTACATGAATACAGATTTAGTTTGAGCAATTCAAATTCAGTTTCTGATGGCACAAGTTTCTGCCCATACAAGAGACTTAATACAGTGTAAAAGAACCAACAGGTAAAGGTCTCATTTGTCATTGACAGTTTTTAAATAAAAGCTCTTTGCTGCACTAACAAACCTATTCAAACACATTTTCTTATTCAGAAATATTTTTTCTCCTCACAGCAATATGTACATGCATGAAATTTGATGTCAATCTTCATAAAGAGGCCTAAAATGTTACAACATCTGGGATGTGTTTACATTGCACAGATGGGCATAGTGATGCTGCATTTGTTCAAGTGAAAGTAACTGAAGACAAATCAGCCTCTTATAGGCATGTTCAATTATGTACCAACATTTAACTAGAAGTTAAATGTTGGTACATAATTGAACATCACTTCCATTTAGGAGCAGCGAGGAAGGGGAGAACAAAACAATATTGGTCACTGCTCAGGATGCCAGTCTTGCCAATGTTTCCACTGCTGGTCAAAATAAATGGTGAAATTCTCATCATGTATTATTGTGAAGACCCAAAGGCAGGAACGGGCTGAGCAGGTGGAATGAATAAAGAGATAATTTAGGTTAATTAATTTCAAACTTACAATACCTGGGAGCACAAACAGCAAACAAAGTCAAATACATGGAAATTATAAGGAACACAAGTCTGAGAATGAACATAAGAATCCAACAACAACTGGATGAAATCTAGGAGTATAAATACTGGAGAGGTGATTACTGGATAGGATAGGACACAGTCTGCAGCTGGGAAGGAGCCAAGGATCTAAAGGGCAACTTAGGAAACTGAGAGGGGAAATAAAACAACGCATCAGTCACCTGATCTTTCATGCTGCTATCCAGCCTCACAAAGTTTGATCACATTTTGAATGTGACAAAAACCATGTTACACATTAAAGGGGTAATTTATCCCATCTTTGATTGGTAAGATGATAACATTTCTGAATGTTAAAAACTGTTTTAAAGTAACAAGCTTTCTAAATGCCTGTTCACTGAACAGGAAATGCACACATTTCCTTCCCCGTTAAAGCAAACGCAAGAATTCTTCAGCAATCTGCGTTTTTAAACAACCTTTTGGTTCAGCTTCAGAGGCCCAGAGCGTTCAGGAGAAATTTATGTCTCCATTACCACTGCATCACCCAGCAGTCAAAAGGCAGGAGATTAATTTAGAGAAAGAGAAACCTAACAGGCACCAGGGGAGTAACAACTAACAGGAAAATGGATAAGTGCTCATACGCACCTTGGACAAGCCAGTGGAGCATTGGAAGTGACAGAACCAATTAAAATGAAAATGACATTTTATTGAGATTCTTATTGACTCTTAAAAAGGACCAATGAACATATTTATCTAGTTAGTATAGGCAGAAAATGAAGAATTTTAGTTTTCAATCCGTGGCTTACTTAAACTCAAATGAAGAACATTTATATTACCTAAAAGTCAAGTAAACTGCATTCTGTGAGGACAGATACTCTACCATTTCTTTGAGAGTTTGACTCATTTTGAGTTATATTTTATTGTAATCCCTGCACACTGTGAGCAATGGATCAAACAGACAGCAGCATTAACCCAAAGGCAAAACAGGGAAGGATATGGAATTTCCTTAAACTGCTTATCAATAGTCAATTACAGTTACTTTGATTAATCAAGGAAAATAATTAACCTGGACTAGAGCCATCATTAAGAGTTTCCTGAGGGTCACTGACAGGAATCAGCGGATCTATATCCTGTCTCCTGTAATTTCTTATCATTACTTAGGATCGATGAGGAAGATAACAGGCAAGGATGCAGGAGAGTAAAACACTCACAGCAGGAAACTGCTAATAACTGGAAGTAAGTGAAGGTTTTCCTTAAAGTTTTAATTTTCTATTTTAACTTAACCCAGGGCAAACCAGACCCATGCAAAGTCTTCAATTGACTTGTATGACCAACATAGTTTTTTCTTATTCCTAAAGATCTAGTAACCTTTTATAAATGGGTTACTAGAGATAAAGTTCAAAATAAAATCTTAAAATCTATTCTTTAAATCCTGCTGTCTGATTTATTGTGTGCTTCAACGGATTGCTGTATCGTCCTATTTATCCATGAACATTTAAAAGGGGTGTGAAGTCATAGGGAGGAAAAACAACTACACTGTTGCTGCTTCTATGTGGTTTAAGAAGTAGCAAAAAGGGCCGTTATTCAAAATCTCTTCCTTAACATCAACATTAGCCCCATCAGTGTGACCACCTCTACTAAAGCAGGAGTTTTGGTTGGTATTTGCTTGTGTGTTACACAATGTCAAGACAAAATACATCAGCAATGACCTTAGAAAAGCAAACACTGCAGCCCATCAATCTTAGGAGGGTCATAAGGCCATTTCCAAACAATTTAAAGTCCATCAATCTACACTGAGAAAGATTATTCACAAGTGGGAAAACATTCCAGGCTGCTCTCAATCTTCTCAAGAGTAGATGTCCCATCCAACTCACTCTAAGGCCAAACCATGAAATGCTCAGAGAAAAGACAATCAAAAGGCAGGACGGATGGATGGTGGGAGAGAGAGAAAGACTCTGAAGATCTCCATCTCAGTCTATCCTAAAATGATCATTAGAAAAATAAGGTAACAATTATGGCTTGTTTCATAATCCGGAAAGCTTTTGGCAGTACAACTAGGGTTTCCAAAGTAGTGTCAAAGTCCAGTCCAATGTGCTTTGGACAGAGGAGACAAAGGTAGAGATGGTTTGTCATAATGCACAATGTTATGTTTGGAGAAATCACTCCTGATTACACCTGAAACTAACTCGCATGCATGGTGGTAGAGTGATGATTGGGCATGCGCACCTTGCAGGTATTCATTTAACTTTGAATTTATTTGCATACCAAAATATTCTTTAGACAAATGTGAGGCCATCTGTCTCTGCAACCTTTTAATTTGAAACTTTTAAAAGAAAAGAAACGTAAAGACTTCTTGCTCCACAACAGTTATCTCAAACTTTCCACATTAAAAAGGGGGAAATACCTTCGCCACATACCTGAAATTAAGACATGCTTGTACCAGAAATCCTGTGCATGAAAGCCAAGAGCAAAGACTGGTTCAGCTTGTATTTCAATATGGCTAATCACCAAAGGACTATTTAATGTATCCAAATTCATTTTTGTCCTGGGAAACTGCTCGCAGGATGAACAAACCAAACAATGCTGTGAAATGATGAACAATGACAACTGGTTCTGTCTTTTCTCTCACATTCAGCTGCTGAATATTTTCCCCATTCATGTAAATACGATTTCACACTGTGATGTAGTCAGAAGCATTTATTTTGATTGGCAGACACGTAATTAAAATTCTGGGCCCTCAGTAACACAAATGCTTCCCCAATGCGTGGGAGTGCGCGACTTAAGTTTAAGCGACTATGCAGAAAATGCAGTAATGTGCTGCTGACACTTCTCAGAGCTGCGGTCTGGATGAGAAAGCTCTGTAATGATGTGAGTCACCAAGGTAGTCAAGCTGACTCACATGCAATTAAAGCAGTATGGAACATAAGGAGAATGGTCTGAATGAGGGAAAAGAAGCAAACTGTCACTGAGGTCTTCTGTATCATGCAAGGAGACTATATGAAATACAGAAATGTCAAGGTTTCAGCTTGCTCTTAGGAGGCCGTTTGGTTGCTAATGCAGCTTTTTGACATGAAGTAATACTTAAAGCAGCACATGTTTCTTTACTGCATTAATAGCCAGTTTACAGTCTGACTCGCATCATTCTGCTAAACAGCACAAGAATTTTTCCAAACTGTGATGGAAATCTATAAAGCGGTACAATCTATTTGCATTATTTCTGCCCTGAATTTACTAAGCACATTGAACTTAATATGAGCAGCCAAAAACATGCCTTCCAAATCAAGCAGATGGAAGCAATATGCACCTATTTTTCCATTGAGTCACAGTTATCATATTTTCAGCCACAAACACAGAAGAAACAACAAACTGAACAGAGATACAGATTTTTGTTTTAATTAGCAGACACCTCCAGGTTCACACATGAGGCAAAAAATCCTCAGCCCTTTTGTAGGACATCTGATGGGAGGGGTCACAACAGGACAGGGTCTGTAGATCTATAAGTGATGCTTATAGTGGAACGGTGTGTCCATCGAACTGATTTATTCAGAGAAGACTGAAGTTACCCTCAGCACAACAGCCAGGATGGACTTCAGTGCCCCTAACCCAATACAGAAAATCTTTACTTTCTTATCTGCTGGAACATTCTTGAGTTTTTATTCCAACTATTAAAAAAGCAACAGCATGATTTTAAACATAATTGTTTGATTAGAAAAATTACTTGCAAAAATATCAGGCTGACCTCATTGGAAGAGAGAATAAATTACCCCTCTGTGACATCTCTTTAGTTTTAGTAGCCAGCACCAAAATTAGCACCAGCTTTCAGCACGCAGTAGTTTTTTATGCAATCTAAACAGTTCTGTTGATTGAGAATTCACAGCAAAATAAGACAGACTTCTCAATGAGTACAGCCCACTCAGGATGAAGCTGGAAGATGTGTCAATACTCTCTCATTATGGCTTTGTTTGGGCAAATCATTCAAAGTGTTGACGTCCTTAAGTGCGAGTGGATATTTGTCTCCAAAATCAAGCTAAATCTGGTGCCAAATAGTTAACAAAATAATATTAAAAAAATAAAAAAAAGGTACTAATTATTATCCTTACAATCATAGTTGTAAATACTCAATTATGATTAAAATAGGTTGAAATATTAACATCCTATTTTTACTGTGCAAGGATTTTTTCCAAATTCAACCAGAACTCATTTAAATTTCCTCCAAGGTTAATCAAGGTTAGCCATATTTTGGTCAAAGGTGGCCTTTAAAATAATCAAAAGGACAATTAATTTTGGTACAAAGAAAGCCCAGTTGGGTAGGAATTTGGCAAACAATCAAAAAACTGCTCTTCCTCTGCTCTCCTGGGCATAGCAGTGCTGAAAAGGCATGGCAAGATTGAGACAAATGGAGTCATTTGCACTTCCATAATTCTCAATAATTCACCTCCTAACCTCTGAGGTGGAATCTGAAGAGGACAAGTTAGAGAGACGACACTCAGAGGGGATCAGACAGTTAAAGGAGGCTGATTATGGAGGGAAAGGAAGGACGTGAGTGTGTATATGTGTGTGTGTGTGTGTGTTGGCATTGATTAGCTGGCTCTTGACGTCACGTCTCCAGGGCCACCTTCATTGCTAATCAAGGCCATGTCTGCCAAAGGAAATAGGATTTTTCCCCCTCTCAGCCTTTCTCAGCAGGCACATTAACACAGATCTTACGTGTTTGCATCCCGCTCAGCTGCTGTAAATCTATCAAACACCCAGCAGCTGTTTGTCAGAGAGGTGCTGGCTCTCCTTAGGTTACCTGCGGAGCGCACAAATTCTGACAGTCAGCACCTCCATAAGTTACTTTTTATTTCAGATTCAGCAGTTTTGCATTGGAAAGTTAATAACTTAATAGCAAGCTTTATACAACTA
This sequence comes from Crenichthys baileyi, assembly GCA_036173005.1. Lineage (NCBI taxonomy): Eukaryota > Metazoa > Chordata > Actinopteri > Cyprinodontiformes > Goodeidae > Crenichthys > Crenichthys baileyi. Next base: position 34,575 of record JAHHUM010000465.1, on the reverse strand, counting down.
AGAGTTGCTGCAAAAAAAAAACTATCTAGCAAACTTCTCAGAAAATTTGGAAAACCTGAAGTACATTTGAAAGTTAAAAACCAATCAGTCGTTGGCCGGATGCAATTTCTCTAAACTACATGTAAAGAACAGACAGGACAGCAAAAATGAAAACATATAGTAGGAAATAGAGTTTCAGTTTACTCAGTAGTACTCTAAAGTACACAAAATAAAAATTCTAATTCAAATTTAATTCAAAAAAACTTTTTTCATAAACTTTATTCATAAAATCATGTTATGCAGGTTTCTTCAAAGAGCCGTTGTAGATGCTGATGGCTGTGGGTAGGAAGGATCTCCTGCAGCGGCCTGTCTTCCAGCAGATCTGCAGAAGCCTCTGACTGAAGACACTGTTGTTGTAGGACAGTCTCATGAAGAGGATGTTCAGGGTTCTCCATAACGTTCTTCATTTTATGAAGAATCCTTCTTTGCAAAATGATCTCCAGAGGTTCCAGAGGAGTCCCTAGAACAGAGCCAACCTTCTTTATCAGCTTGTTTTTAAGTTCCTGGCTCTGATGCTGCTACCCCAGCAGATGATGGCAGAAGAGATCACACTCCACAGCAGACTTATAGAAGATATGAAGCATCTTGCTGCAAACACCAAAGGACCTAAGCTTCCTCAAGAAGTACAGTCTGCTCTGTCCCTTGTAGTCAGCTTCACAGTTGCATCTCCACTCCAGTTTGTTGTCCAGGTGAACACCGAAGTATTTATACTCCTCCAAAACCTCCACTTCTTCTCCCATGATGGAAATAGTGTTTGACCTATTCCTGTTTCTCTTAAAATCTACAATCATCTCCTTTGTTTTATTCACGTTCAAGATCAGATGATTGTTTCCACACCATGTCACAAAGCAGGCCACCAGCTCTCTGTACGCAGCTTCTTGTCCATCTCTGATACACCCAACAACTGCAGAGTCATCCTAGTATCACCGCAGATTACAGGACTCTGACTAACTCTGAGGTGTACAGAGTGAAGAGGAATGGTGAGAGTACCGTCCCCTGTGGTGCTCCTGTGCTGCTGACTATCTGGTTAGACACACAACCCTTCAGTCTCACAAACTGTGGTCTGTTTGTCAGGTAGTCTTTGATCCAGGAGATTGAGTAAATGGTAAAGTTGAACGCTGCAAACCAATTACCAAGTAAAACGCGCCACCAACAATAAACAGCAGCAAAAATATACATAATATACATGTTTGCATTTCTAAATGGCACCCAGTGTGTTTGTAGAAGAGCCATGACAGGGGAGTCACTCATGCCCACTGAGTTTCAGGAAATCTCAGGAGGTTCCAGCTCAAGTATGAGGTTATTCTCTAACCTGTCTCTACAGAAAAAAGAAAAAAAAATCATTGTGGCACATGTATTATTCATCACAGATGAGTTGTTCCAAAGCCAATATGAATTCAGATTGTCCCTTTGCACAAAGGACTGATAAAAGGAAGATTAATGGCGATGATTTAACATGCGAGTCGCCTACAATTACACACTAGACAGTGGGACTAACAGTCAGGACATGAAAAAAGAGGTTTTTACAGTAACAAAACAAAACTGTAATATTCAGATATTTATAAATATAGTTTAAACAAGGTCTTTATTTTATTCTCAATGTTCTTTAAAGGTGCTTTAGAAAAAATCCTAATTGTGTTAAAAAAATATGTTTCTAATGAGAGGAACAATATAGTGTGAAAATTGAGATGATTATTCCAACCTAATAAATAAAAAAGGAACAGTATATTAGATACCATGAACCATAAATGGAACCATAAATGAACAAACTTTTTAGTATTATTTTCAACAGTTGAAATATAAAACATCAAACAAAGAATTCACAATAAACCATGCTAACTAATGAGTTTGCCTTGCGTTGTCATAAGCAGTGTAGGAAATAAATCTGTTATTTAGGGCTCAGAGCCCCTCATACAAACTCTCAGGACTATTTCCTGATTGGAAAGATTAATAGGTGCACACAGAAAGTGAAAATTTGTGAAGAAAATTAGGTATGACGCAAAAGAAATACGTCATGGTTTTTAATTTTTAGGTTGCAGAGTGTCAAGCTGTCATGATCGTAAGTGGAAATTGTAATCTAGGGTTTGTTTCATCAATACTCAAGGGTTTTAATTCACTTTTCCCTGGCTTAAACAAAACAACCTTGGTATGACGGAGTATTAGGGTCACTGTAGATTAAAGAAAAAAAAAAAAATGATGTGGTCACAGAGGAGTAAATCTCCACCAAAAATCTCTAGATTTTCTCTAAATTTCAAGATTAATTTAATATCTTTTTTTGGATATTATCTGATGTCCAAAAGTCATAGATCTGCAAGAAAAAAAGGATAATTTTCTACAATTAATGGCATAAATTTACAATATTAAAAATTAGAATATTCTGTGACACTGTGAAAGGAGAAATTTGCATTAAAAAACTCAGAAGTTTACTGAGTTTTTAAAGTCAGACATTTACGACAAAAAAATGCCAGAAGTTGTCTAAGATTGAGGTGGTAAATTTAAAAGCGGTTCTACCACTAAAGTGTTAGTGGTAAAACTGGGCTCTTCCCGTATCAGAGCAACATCTATAGGCGCAGACTCGATGCGACCGTGTTGCAGCTTCGTCCTCACTCTTTGTCTCTGCACCTGGGAGATGTCCTTCTGAAAAAGTGTCTGGATTTACTATTTACTCGTACTCGTCGTCTTCCGCTTTATCTGGAACCGGTTTGCGGGGGCAGCAGACTCAGCAGAAACACCCAGACGTCTCTCTCCCCAGACACCTCCTCCAGCTCCTCCGAGGGGAGCCCAAGGCGTTCCCAGGCCAGCCGAGAGACATAGTCCCTCCAGCGTGTCCTGGGCCGTCCCCTGGGCCTCCTCCCGGTGGGACGTGCCTGGAACACCTCCCGAGGAAGGCGTCCAGGAGGGCATCCGGTATAGATGCCCGAGCCACCTCAACTGGCTCCTCTCGATGTGGAGAGCAGCGGCTCTACTCCGAGCCCCTCCCGGATGGCCGAGCTCTTCACCCTATCTCTAAGGGAGTGCCCGGCCACCCTACGGAGGAAGCTCATTTCAGCCGCTTGTATCCGGGATCTCGTTCTTCCAGTCATGACCCAAAGTTCGTGGCCATAGGTGAGGGTAGGAACGTAGACCAACCGGTAAATCGAGAGCTTCGCTTTTCAGCTCAGCTCTCTCTTCACCACAATGGACCGGCACAGCGCCCCAATTACTGCGGCAGCCGCACCGATCCATCTGTTGATCTCCCGCTCCATTCTTCCCTCACTTGTGAGCAAGACCAGAACAATGACAAAATAAAGGGAACTTGTGCTGCAAAACAAATCTTTAAAAAACAGCTAAATGATCAGTACATGAAAAAAGGATCTGTATGGAGCACTGTTGTGGTACTAATAATGATAAAAATGGAATGATAATAGTAAACAACAAAGTTGCTTTGCTAAATAATATACAGACTAGATACAAATAAATCAGAAGTCTGGGAAAGACTATTGGAGCTGTCGGTCAGTAATTAATAAGTGGACACTGCAAACTGTTTTGGTGCTGGTACCATATATTTGGAAATTTAAAGTGAATATAAACAAACAAAAGAATACCCCAAATATTTACAATTCCAGAATTCTATTAACATGCACAAGGTTTGTTAGATCAAATATCCAGTAGTTCACAACAAGCTCAATAGAATCCCATTAATGTATAGTGCTGGTTGGCACAAGAAGCAACTGAGACACAAATGTAGTCCATTGTCCATAATTTTGAAGGGAGTATTTCCATATGCGCAATTGTCCATTATCAAGGAAGAATATGTGGTGTGTTGTGTGAATCAGTATGGTAGGACTGAAGGGAACAGAGCAATAAAGTTTGAACGACTGATATCAGTGGATTGCCTAGAGTAGCATATTGAAGTCGTTTAGGTGGAGTTCTATGACGTGTTGAACACCTCGGAGGGGGGTCATTATTGATCATATTTGAGCTATCAAAGGTTGGTGATCTGCTTGGGGCCATCTCAGGAACAGACCCCTCAACCAGTGGAACTTCAAGGGCTACAGGGTTTGCAGGATCATGCAAGTCTGCAGTTGAGTGTTCAGGTGAACTTCCTTCTCCAAATACAACAGGCTCTTCTTCAACAACTGACTCTGATGATTTCTCTCTCTCAGGAGTTGATAGAATGTGAATAGCTAGTTCACTTATTGGTAAAGGTATTGGGGCAAGAGAGTTTTCTTTACCTCTGTGGGATGATGTCTTTCTGAGAGCTTTCTCGACAGTAAACTTTACTGGCTGAGTGACAAAATAGGGAGGGGTCCTTCCTGATGTAACCTCTTCTTCAGAGTCAGAGAATTCTTGCCATTTTCTGGTTTGTTGACGGATTTTCTTACTGGAACTGTCTCAGCGGATGTTTCGGCTTCTGCTGCAGGGAGAAAACCACTTGGGAGAAGAAGATCTCTGTGCAATGTACGGGTTGGGCCGTCTCTGCATTCTAGTTTTACTGTGTAGACTGGAAGATCCCCAGCACATTTCACAACCACAAAAACATCTTTATTTATCATAGTGTTTGTGTTAACCTCTGAGTCGCACATTTCGCACCAACACTCTGTCTCCAACTTCCAGTTTGGATAGTATAACAGGCTGATCAAATCAAATCTTGTTTCGTTCAGCACTTCTTGCAGCATTCTTTGAGGCCAGCTGATAGCTCTCTCTTAATCGTGATTTCAGGCTTTGTACATACTGCGAATGTGGTTCACATTTCTCTGGACGCACAGGGATTCCAAAGCCAAGATCAATTGGGAGACAAGGACAGTGACCAAACATGAGTTCATAAGGAGTATATCCAGTCACTTCGTTTTTGGTACAGTTGTATGCATGAACGGGGCTTAACATACTCTTTCCATTTTGATTTCTGTTCCAGAGTTCCCAACATTGACAATGGTGTGCGATTAAACCTTTCAACAGGGTTTCCTCTGGGGTGGTATGGTGTTGTATGACACTTTTGGATTCCAGTCATAACACACAGCTCTTTTATTAGTTTGGACTCAAAGTCCGGCCCTTGATCTGTATGTAGTCTTTCCGGAATTCAGTAATACACCATAAAATTATCCCAAAGACATTTCGCTACTGTTCTTGCCTTTTGATTTGGTGTGGGGATGGCAATGGCAAACTTGGTAAAATGATCTGTCAACACAAGAATGTCTTTAGTATTGCTGGTGTCAGGCTCAAGACTGAGAAAATCCATGCAGATAAGTTCCAATGGGCGTGAGGTTCGTATGTTAACAAGAGGAGCAGCGCTTTCTGGCAAGCTTTCCGACGAAGACAAGACCCCACGTTTTTATCTTTCTCTCCACATTCATGGCCATTGTGGGCCAATAAAATCAGGTCCTAATGAGGTCAAGGGTTCGCTCCATTCCCTGGTGGCCCATGTCGTTATGTAGGCTATGGAGAACAGAGGGACGCAGTTCTGCTGGAAGAACCAGATGATATGATGATTGCTCATTTTCACACTGCTTCCTATAGAGAATGCCGTCAATCAGCTCCAATTTGTTTAATTCCCTGAGGAAGAGAGAAAGTTCAGGAAGCTCTTTTCTGGCTGTTGGAGGAAACTTTTTGCCAGATTCGAACTGATAAATGACCTCCCGGATACTAGGATCTGCTATCTGCTTTTCTTGGAGTTCAGAGTGAGGTATAGCAGAAACAATGGGAAGGCCATGTAATTCTTCTGAGTAGCTCTCAGGAAGTACAGCTGTTTTGATGGAAAGGGATTCAGTCAACGACTTTCACTGGATGACAATCCTCTGCTGGCATAGGCAATCACCCTGAGTTTTCCTTCTTGTTCTTAGTAGAGGGCAGCACCCAGTCCTGTGGTGCTGGCATCTGTATGGAGGATGTAAGGCAATGCAGGGTCAGCAAAACCTAAGACTGGTGCGGTGGTGAGTTTGTCTATCAGGGTGGTGAAAGCCAGCTGACACGCAGGACTCCACCTGGAACCAAAAGATTGGTTTGGATCAATCTTTGGGCTCTTGGAGCTTTGAGTTCTAGAGGGGTTTTTGAGTTCATGAGTATCCACGAGTGAGATTATTGAGAGGCTTAGCGATTGTAGCATATCCCTTTATGAACCGTCTATAATAGCTGGCAAAGCCCAGAAAAGATCTCAATGTCTTCAGGTTAGTCGGAACTGACCAGGATTTCAGGGCGGCAACCTTTTCTGGGTCTGTCTCAGCTCCTTTCTCTGAAACAATGTGGCCCAATTATCGTACAGATGTCTGAAAGAACTTTTTTCCAGAGAAAGTTTTAACCCAAACTCTTTTAACCGGTTTAAAACTTTCAGCAGGCGATTTTCGTGCTCCTCCAAGGAGTTTGACAATATGATCAGGTCGTCCAAAAACACTAGGACCTCTTTCAAGTGTAAGTCACCCATGCACTTCTTCATTAGTCTCTGAAAAGTTGATGGTGCATTAGTAACTCCTTGAGGCATCCGGTTGAATTCCCAGAATCCAAGTGGAGTTACAAAGGCAGTTTTGGCTTTATCTGCTTCATTCACTTCTATCTGATAATAACCAGATTTTAGGTCAAGCACCAAAAACCATTTTGATCCAGTGAATGCTGTGAATGATTCCTCCAAATTAGGCAAGGCATAGGCATCTTTAACTGTTTGTTAATTTAGTTTGCGATAATCAATACAAAAACGAATGTCTCCATTCTTTTTCCGGACAACGACTATTGGTGATGAGAATGGTGACTCTGATTCTCTAGTAACACCTGCATCCAAAAGTTCACGCAGATGTTTACGCACAGCCTCTATGTCTTGTGGGTGAATGGGTCTTGCTCGTTGTTTAAAAGGAGTATTGTCGTGAAGATGGATGTGATGTTTTACTTGTTTGGTACACCCAAAATCCAAGTCATGGCGGGAGAAAACTTCAGAAATGGCATTCAATCTTGTTATGATCCGTTCTTTCCACTGATGGTATTGCTGATTCATCAAAGGTGATGTTCAGAGGTACTGTTGCCATTTCCTGAGCTTTAGGGTTGGTTACATGATGCTCTGAAATGATACATGCAATGATTCCAGTCATAACACACAGCTCTTTTATTAGTTTGGACTCAAAGTCCGGCCCTTGATCTGTATGTAGTCTTTCCGGAATTCAGTAATACACCATAAAATTATCCCAAAGACATTTCGCTACTGTTCTTGCCTTTTGATTTGGTGTGGGGATGGGAATGGCAAACTTGGTAAAATGATCTGTCAACACAAGAATGTCTTTAGTATTGCTGGTGTCAGGCTCAAGACTGAGAAAATCCATGCAGATAAGTTCCAATGGGCGTGAGGTTCGTATGTTAACAAGAGGAGCAGCGCTTTCTGGCAAGCTTTTCCGACGAAGACAACGACCACACGTTTTTATCTTTCTCTCCACATTCATGGCCATTGTGGGCCAATAAAATCAGGTCCTAATGAGGTCAAGGGTTCGCTCCATTCCCTGGTGGCCCATGTCGTTATGTAGGCTATGGAGAACAGAGGGACGCAGTTCTGCTGGAAGAACCAGATGATATGATGATTGCTCATTTTCACACTGCTTCCTATAGAGAATGCCGTCAATCAGCTCCAATTTGTTTAATTCCCTGAGGAAGAGAGAAAGTTCAGGAAGCTCTTTTCTGGCTGTTGGAGGAAACTTTTTGCCAGATTCGAACTGATAAATGACCTCCCGGATACTAGGATCTGCTATCTGCTTTTCTTGGAGTTCAGAGTGAGGTATAGCAGAAACAATGGGAAGGCCATGTAATTCTTCTGAGTAGCTCTCAGGAAGTACAGCTGTTTTGATGGAAAGGGATTCAGTCAACGACTTTCACTGGATGACAATCCTCTGCTGGCATAGGCAATCACCCTGAGTTTTCCTTCTTGTTCTTAGTAGAGGGCAGCACCCAGTCCTGTGGTGCTGGCATCTGTATGGAGGATGTAAGGCAATGCAGGGTCAGCAAAACCTAAGACTGGTGCGGTGGTGAGTTTGTCTATCAGGGTGGTGAAAGCCAGCTGACACGCAGGACTCCACCTGGAACCAAAAGATTGGTTTGGATCAATCTTTGGGCTCTTGGAGCTTTGAGTTCTAGAGGGTTTTTGAGTTCATGAGTATCCACGAGTGAGATTATTGAGAGGCTTAGCGATTGTAGCATATCCCTTTATGAACCGTCTATAATAGCTGGCAAAGCCCAGAAAAGATCTCAATGTCTTCAGGTTAGTCGGAACTGACCAGGATTTCAGGGCGGCAACCTTTTCTGGGTCTGTCTCAGCTCCTTTCTCTGAAACAATGTGGCCCAATTATCGTACAGATGTCTGAAAGAACTTTTTTCCAGAGAAAGTTTTAACCCAAACTCTTTTAACCGGTTTAAAACTTTCAGCAGACGATTTTCGTGCTCCTCCAAGGAGTTTGAGAATATGATCAGGTCGTTCCAAAAACACTAGGACCTCTTTCAAGTGTAAGTCACCCATGCACTTCTCCATTAGTCTCTGAAAATTTGATGGTGCATTAGTAACTCCTTGAGGCATCCAGGTGAATTTCCAAAATCCAAGTGGTGTAACAAAGGCAGTTTTGGCTTTATCTGCTTCATTCACTTCTATCTGATAATAACCAGATTTTAGGTCAAGCACCGAAAACCATTTTGATCCAGTGAGTGCTGTGAATGATTCCTCCAAATTAGGCAAGACATAGGCATCTTTGACTGTTTGTAAATTCAGTTTGTGATAATCGATACATAAACGAATGTCTCCATTCTTTTTCCGGACAACAACTATTGGTGATGAGAATGGTGACTCTGATTCTCTAATAACACCTGCATCCAAAAGTTCACGGAGGTGTTTACGCACAGCCTCTATGTCTTGTGGGTGAATGGGTCTTGCTCGTTGTTTAAAAGGAGTATTGTCGTGAAGATTGATGTGATGTTTGGTCATGGCGGGAGAAAACTTCAGAAATGGCATTCAATCTTGTTATGATCCGTTCTTTCGACTCTGATGGTATTGGTGATTCACCAAAGGTGATGTTCAGAGGTACTGTTGCAATTTCCTGAGCTTTAGGGTTGGTTATATGATGCTCTGAAATGATACATGCAATGATTCCAGTCATAACACACAGCTCTTTTATTAGTTTGGACTCAAAGTCCGGCCCTTGATCTGTATGTAGTCTTTCCGGAATTCAGTAATACACCATAAAATTATCCCAAAGACATTTCGCTACTGTTCTTGCCTTTTGATTTGGTGTGGGGATGGGAATGGCAAACTTGGTAAAATGATCTGTCAACACAAGAATGTCTTTAGTATTGCTGGTGTCAGGCTCAAGACTGAGAAAATCCATGCAGATAAGTTCCAATGGGCGTGAGGTTCGTATGTTAACAAGAGGAGCAGCGCTTTCTGGCAAGCTTTTCCGACGAAGACAACGACCACACGTTTTTATCTTTCTCTCCACATTCATGGCCATTGTGGGCCAATAAAATCAGGTCCTAATGAGGTCAAGGGTTCGCTCCATTCCCTGGTGGCCCATGTCGTTATGTAGGCTATGGAGAACAGAGGGACGCAGTTCTGCTGGAAGAACCAGATGATATGATGATTGCTCATTTTCACACTGCTTCCTATAGAGAATGCCGATGCAGATGTTTACGCACAGCCTCTATGTCTTGTGGGTGAATGGGTCTTGCTCGTTGTTTAAAAGGAGTATTGTCGTGAAGATGGATGTGATGTTTTACTTGTTTGGTACACCCAAAATCCAAGTCATGGCGGGAGAAAACTTCAGAAATGGCATTCAATCTTGTTATGATCCGTTCTTTCCACTGATGGTATTGCTGATTCATCAAAGGTGATGTTCAGAGGTACTGTTGCCATTTCCTGAGCTTTAGGGTTGGTTACATGATGCTCTGAAATGATACATGCATAAGCCCCAATCACCTAACTGACGCACAGCAAGTTTACAATGGTGATGGGTTTAAAGTGGTTGGATATTTCTAAATAACCGTTTTTTACTCTGGGTTACATGTATTTTACAGATCATGATGTCAGATACTGAGAAGCACTAACAGGTTGTTATTTGGAATAATTAAAGTGATAATAACTGATGCTGGGTAAATGTTTAGGTTTTCATTTTAAATATATGATTGATAAAATATTTTTCCCCCTATAAACTTAATACAAAATGTAAATGTCTATAAACAGCTTTAAATTTAAAGTATTCCTAAGCAGAAGGGGAAAAGTGATCAGAAGCAAAGGAAACGTCTGCTATAGAGATTTATGGAGCCTCCCAAAGGATTACAGAAAAATAAAAGCAAAATGAGTCTCATAGAAAAGAGAGAAATCATAAAATCGAGCTTTTCAGTACCATGATGGGGTTTTTTTATATCGATGGTGGGCGTTCACAGAATGATTACAGTGCAAAAAGTGCTAAAATTACCTCCATGATGCTGTTCTGCCAGAAAGTTATAGGAAATCTAATCAGACAGATGAGCGGCAGAGCTACAGTTTAACAAACGAGCACAACAAACACAAAGGAAACACTTTACTTTGTGCTGAAATCCTAAACATTGTAAAATCCCAGAGGAATGAATTCTGCAGCGAAATCAGATATTAAAAGTTGAGTTTCCTCGTTCACTGAACCAACGTTGCAGTGATCGGTGAGCCTGAAAGGCCCAGACAGGACAAATGAATAACAAACAACAAGTAACTTAGCAGTGATTGTCTGCACAGGTCAATAATCAGGACGCAAAGGGAAAATTCAGTTGCCTTAATTAAAAGATCACAGTTTTAAAAATTGACAGCAGATTGTATCATAGATCTATTGTTTTTGCTACTTTTAAAATATTACAAAATATGTTTTAAACTCCACAGAAAGTCTGTGACCAAGACCTTTATAAAAAGGAACATTTCAGGGTATCAGAAAACATAAAATTGTGATGCTATTGCTAAATATTGTGATGATACCATCAACTTTTCTTCTCCTTCATCACATCATGTCCCCACAGATCCTTGAAAGCTTAAGCATCTCAGCCGTTAAAGCTTGCATCGAGCGTTAGCGTCGACAAAAATCCATCCATAAAGCCAACAATGTTATTGGCATGAAGAATTTACAAACTTGCCACTTGAAATATACTAAATAATAAATGTCGTCCTGTCCAACTGCACACACTGATATTATGATTTGATACATTGCATACATAAAAAGCTTCAAAAGCGCAAAAAGAAATTTATAAATAATTGATATTTTGTTGTCTTACTCCTATTAGCCTTTTAATGGTTTCACTAAAAGCCTTTATGGAAATTTAATCTCATCATTAATTTTACCTAATGTTGCTAAACCTGAGGCTCAAATTTCAGGTTAAAATATAAAATCGTTGGACATCAAATTTAAATTGGCCAATCAAGAATATTTGTTTTAGAGTCTCTTTGTTTAGAAATCTTAATAAAAATTTAATTTTAATGTGTTTCAAAAAATACTCTCACACAGTCCATCAAGCTCAACAAACATATTTCAATCTGTAGTTTCAAGCCTTCTTTACATGACATAATGGTTTTTCTCCCTTGTTTTGAACTCCAGGTTTTCATAGAAAATCCACACAAGTCTTACAAGCACATGAGGCGCCAGATCATTTATCTGTTGACACCTAAAGAAATGACAGAGGATTTAATTTTTGCCATGTGAGTACTTCACTTTTCATGTTACCACTCCTAAATCAGATTAAAACCAACTCTGGTTCGTTTCCCCCCTCAGCGCGGGTTGTTTGTGAAGATGTGAAATCGCCCTAGGGTGCGGTCAAAACAACCGTACCAAGAAGTGGAAGAGGTGGTCTCGGTACGGTTCCAAACAAACTGCAGAGCGGTTCGTTTATAGTGTGAACGTGATCAGACCCTTCTACCAGGACACCTGCCACCACGACATAGCTAACAGGTGTATGCAGCTAGCTTGACCTCAATGCCGTTCCGTAGCCAGGTATGCATTGCATTGTGGGATGAGGTAGACAAACTAATAAATAAAGGCCACATATCTTTTCTTAAAGCATAAAGCCCCATGCAACCTTCAAGGACGTCAAAATCTGTTCTGCATACTTCTCTGATAATTTTACCTGAAATAGTAAGCAGAAACACACTAATGATGTGATTAAATTCTCCATTTTTTCTACTACCTCAGAACACGACATCTGCTTTCAGTATTTACATTTGGTTCTCCCACTCCGGACACATCTGACCGATAAACAGACTGAATGTTCTTGTGTGGTTTTGGTTCGCTTGGTTTTCTCTTTGTGAAAAGAAACCTAACCACCCAAAAAAGTTATAAACTCATCAACAGATTTTGACCAAAGTAAACAAACTATAGTTGTAATAACACCCTCTTTCTTTTATAAGTCTAATAGGACACAACGATTGGCAATCTACCTTAAGAATGTGTTCCTTATGATTAAAGAAATGCTGATGAAGAGTATACCGAACAACAAAGGGCTCTTCATGTGTTGCTAATTCTAAATTCTACACAGTACTGTTCTAATTGTCAGGAGAGTCCATCTGTTTACTACTCTAAATCCAGTAATACAACATTTTGTTAATTATGCAGCTGACAATTAGCAAAACAAAGAACGGAAAAATGTTCCCAGTCCCTTGATTACAGGGAATGATACTAAGTGGAAGATTACATACGTTCCCAAACTGTTTCAGAGCAAATCTGAGTGTTTAGGGAGGTGTGTGTGTGTGTGTGTGTGCTTGAGAGTGACAGTGAGTGAATCACTATCCCATCACCCCAGCTGGTGAGGATGTGACGCTTTGACTGATATTACTGGGATGAGAAAATCTCCCAGCCAGAACAAGATGCGAGTTTCTTTCATCCAAGGTTTAAACCAAGACATGCTTTGAGGTTCAGTCCTGGTCTGTCTGTTTTTGCCACACTTCAAATATCTGAGTCCTCTGATTAGATTGAGACATATTCTAACAAGCTTTCCTGCAGAAAATAAATAGTAAAATGCCAGAAAAAGGCAGCTGTGATCTAACAAATACCATCGAAGACTTTGATAAGTACTGATTATGTGAGGGTCACAGAGTCCTAAAACCATCAGCACTGTGCTGTCATGTTTACAGAACATGATGCGCATCCATTTCAGTATTTTTCATATTAGAAGAGAACATTAATAAGAACAAAAACATTATGGAATAAACTGAATTAAGACTCATTTTTAGCTTCTGATTACTTGATGAATCTGAAGGTTAATGTAGTTCAAAATAATGTAAGCAATCTAAAAACATGAAAACGCAACCTGTTCAATGGCTTTAAATATAAAAAAAATATATAATATAAATACTTTGTTTATCCCAAACATCTCTGTCCTCTGTTTTGGTGTCCAAATATCTAAATTTCATACTCATCTATCCAAAAGGACATTTTTCATTTGAAAAGATGAGTCCAGGTCTTTGTTTACATCAGGCATCTGCAACTCCAGTCCTTTAGTGCAACAGTTCTGCAACTTCTGGATGCATCCCTGCTCCAACACACCTGAATTAAAAGGCTGAATTACCTCCTTGGCATGTCAGCAGACCCTAGTCCGATCATCATATTTATCAGCAAAGGTTTCCTCCTCATATACTTCCCATGGAAAACTTGTTCAATCTGAGCCCATGTACTTTTATATCAGCAGTAGCAAGACATAAAAATAGATCGGGATGTAGATCGTAGTCATAATCGACTGAAATAATTTGGGGGTTTTTGGAGATGTTTTTTGCTCTTTCAGTTTTTTTTCTCATGGAAATTTTTGCTTGGACGCCAAAGGGGGATTTGGCTTTTTTATTTTAGAGCCCCTTTTTTGGAGACAATTTTCGTAAAAAAAGAGCTTTTTTTAAATTCATTAAACCCATCTAATTCACACCATACTATCTTCTTTTTGAAGGCCTCAGACAGCTCTTTTTATTACATTTGATGTTCACTCTCACTTTAATAGTCTACTTTTTTATTGTTTATTATTATTTCCAGAATTTGTCCAGTATTGCTTAAATTAATATTAAATTTGCATATGTCCAAACATGTTGGAAAAACACTGTTGTACGGTGTCCAGATTCTTTTCATGACTTTCTACACCAACATGTCTTCTTTGTAATCTTTGTTAATGTTATCTATGTAAAACAAATGTGTTATGCAAAAAAACAAACAAACAATGGTATCCCTGAGGCATCTTATCATATATTTCAGAGCCTGATTGGCTCAGTGTCTATTTGCTGTTATTTTTTTATATTTCTTTGTTTTATTAATGTTTATTTTGCCTTTACCTTGGCAGGAAACTCTCACTGAAGCTTAAAATCTCTTTAACAAAAACTTTTTTTGGACACAATTTTAAACACCAACATATACAATAAAAGTATGTTTTAGAAGGATCTACTGCAAGATGTTATTTAAAATCCCTTAAAAGTGCTCAGGGAGACTATATTCAGGATCCATTCTGCAACTGATTCCTGGTATATGGAGCCAGATATCTTATCATGTATGTAGGCAGAAACCCAAGAATTCCTTAATCTAAGAGCACCATGATAAACTATCAAATGCAGACACTCTTGCATGCTTGCATGTCGTCACCACAATCCAGTAGATATAAAAGTTGCAGAAAAACATATTTATCTTTGTTTTATGTGGAAAATACATATTATAAATCAAACAACTGTAGTACTACTCATAAATGATATTAAATTTTCTAGGTTGTGGTGTTTGAATCGCAGTCCAAAGCCACTCAGCAGTGACTGTGGAAGAGGGGAGAAGCCTGCTGGTCATTACTGAAATTCCCAAAGCACTCTCTGCTTTAGCCACGGAAGTCTTTTTAGTTGCAGACTTGTCCCAGCTGGCTGAAGAGAATGTCTTAAGACAGCTGTGACAAGGAGTATACAAGTCAATCAAATTCTTTTACCCACTCTACGCCACACAAACACTCTGACTTACCTATTATTTTTTTCTAAATACAAACATATTGTTCAAGTTTCTTAATTTATTTTTTTGTTTTTTAAAAGCTTTTCTTTCTGCATATCATGTGTTTCAAACTTTATATTTGTACCACTGCGTGTTTGTTACAGTTTGTATAGATAGCGTTATGTCAAGCTCAAGGCCCACAGGCCGCATCCGGCTCAATTTACAATTGTATCCCTTCTGAGATACTTAGACTTTAAATAATGGTCCACTGGTAAGTAACATAGTGCTCACACCAATCACAAAACATATTCCATAATGCACCACAACATCCCCGTGCAGCTCAAGCTGTTCTTTTCAGACAGTCAGACGCAGCAAGGAAACTTATGGGACTTTCCTCGGTGGTAAGTAATGACAAAGCAGGTCAGCCTCGCTGTGAGTTCACACAGCATTTCACTGACTTTAAGGTGCAAAAAAATAATCAGCAGTCAGTTTGTAGTTGCTTTTGATTTGGCAAAAACACATGTTAACACCAAAATAGGGAATATAGACTAGCAGGGTAACTGAAGACAAAGGTTGACTCTCTGGATCCTGAACAGTTTTTCCCCTTTACTCCCAAGATGCTGCCCCAACTCCACCTCCAAGCTGCTGGAATGCTTCAAATGTTTGGTAGGACAAACCTGGACCTGTTCTCTGTAAAGAAGATGAACAAGACGGTTCACAGAAGCTCTTGTACTGCGCACCTTGGAAAATGAGTTTCCACAGTTCAGAGCTTAAACACCAAACATAAATTTTTTTAGTCATTCCCCCATCTGGCTGAAAACTCAAACTACCAGTAGCACGGAAAAATGCTATAAGGAATCTTTATTCCTTCAGCTGCTCTGCAATAATGTTTTGCTTTCACCAAACCTACTGGGAACACTGCTTTTTAAATTCAGTTGTTTTTGCAATTTCCCTGCAAGAATAAGACAGTTTTCACTGTAAAAGCCTTTTACATTTTCCTCAGCTTTTTTATGCAATGTATTATCCTCTTGCTCAATCACAGAATGGTCATCTTGGCTCGTTTGGTGATCCAGTTTGAAACGCCTGTGTTAAAGGGAATTTGTCACTCTTAGTTATCAGGACCTAGAAAATGAAAGGGTTTTTTTCAGCTATTTTATTGCATGTATGTTTGTTTTCTATAACAAGCTCTTTACAAAGTATGTGCCAGATATGATGGTTAATTGATGTTTTATGTAAGCCTACATTGCAGTGAAAAAATATTCATATGGCTTGTACTTCTTCACATTTTCATGTACTACAGCTGCAAGCCTTAAAGTATTTTAAATGGATTTATTCTGAAGTAATGCATGACTGGAAAGAAAGCGCTACTTTTTTATGCTCTGAAACTCTCCAACTTGTATAAAGACTTTTAAACCTTCAATCAAGCAGGAAATCAAACACCTTTTAAATATTCCACATCCTAAAATTGAAACATTTGACTTTTATTTCACATAATATATTCTAAAGCAATAACTAAGCTCTAAAGAAAGCTTTCCCAAAATATCCAGATGATTAAAAAACAAACTAAAACCAAATCTTTCACACATTATATAAGTAATCATGTGGACTTTTTATAATTATGATGAATCATGCGCTGCAGTTCATTTCCTCCTGTCTAAATTTGCTTTAAGCTTTAGAAGACGCCTTAGTGCTCCAAGGCAAACGTTCATTAGATGAGACAAAATGTGTAGGTTTGTTGCTGCGGAAGCCTGAAGCTTATTTTAATAAGCCAAGGTTGTTGGCAGGATGTTCACCCAGCCTGTAGTTATACAACAAAGACTTGTTCCCCTTAGTGCAAACCACAAGGTTATGATCCTGTGGGTCAAGATGGTGACTTCATTAAAAGCCTTGTAGGTGCCAAATTTTCTGCTCTTTCCATACACACCTGTGTTATTCCTGTTATTCTTGCTGTTCCTGGCTTGTTCCTTCTTCTTTACTGCTGACTTCTCAAAGTCAGTTTTACTCATTATTTGATAAGTGAAAGACTGAATTTTCTGATTCTAGCTTCTTCAAGTTAGCAGTTTCTGACTTCACATCCTACAAACTAATGATGTTCATTGTCTTCATATCCATGCTTTCTGAAATTTCAAATCTGACATTATAGCATCCAACAAACAAAAGAGTTTAATCACGATGAAAGGCAAAACAAACAGGTTAAATAGGATTAGGATGTACCTGCCAGAAGATGGTATCTATTGTGTTGCCCAGAAAGCCTTCTCTCGTTTCCGATGACAGAAGCTTGGGACCAAGAATTGTCATGAATTCCTCAAAATCCACCTGTCCATCACCTGAAAGAGGAGAAGAATTAGGAGGAGGATCTGCAGCTTAAATAAAAAGGCATAAATAAAGTTATATGGGTTATCTTTCTTGGTCTGAATGTGCCCTAAACTTAAATGAAAGGTGGAGATCCAAATCAGGCCATAATAAACTGACCTAACATGAACCCATGTCTGAATGAGGTCTACATATAGCCTCTACATTGAAATCAGGTCTGGTATTAAAAACACCATAATTGATGTCCTCTGTCTTCTAGACATATCAGATCTTCTCCAACCATGTAGTTTATACCCATCAATGTTCCACATGTGTACTAAATTACATCCCAACATCAGAGGCTGCATATGAACATTGGGTCACTGATGCCAGACAGACAGACGAAATGGAAACATAGCCTCCTTGGCGGAGGGAATAAACGCTCCTTCTGGCTGCTAAACTTTAATCATGTTTGCCTTTTTTCTCTGCTTCTTGAGCTTTCCTTTTTAATCCAACTTCAACAGCTTCTTGTCAAAATTAAGGTGTATTGGTAAAACTTATAGCACCTCTGCTCCTACTTTTACTGGGGTTCAATTACAACTTTGGACGCTTTTGACTGTAGTTTTTACTTATCACCAGGGAATCACAGGGCAAAAGGTGAGATAAGGGGAGGATGGATGGATGACAGAGAGACAAGGGTAGACTTGGTGAGCAGGATCAAGATAAGGCAGGATGAGGTTCAGCTTTGAATCCACCAGAAGCTGGATAGATAACACAAAGGATCTTTGAAGTTAACCCTAAGCCAGAAATTATGTACCATGTAAAGAAGAAAGGGGAATGATCCGCAGTAAGAGCAAGCTACGTTTTCCTGAAGAACAGAAAATCATAATATACCTTTTATTTGATGCTGATGTTACTCAGTGTCTGTCAGATGACAGACAACAATTATAATACTGCATAGGAGAATCTCTGGAAGTTATTAGCGAGAAAAAAGAAATGATCTTACAACGCTTTGCAAAAGTATTGAGGTTTTCCACAATTTGTTAATTTATAATGACACACTTTGTATTGTACTGGGATGTTTTTTTCAGACCCATATTATTTTTAGGACTTTTACAAATAAATATCCCAAAAGTGTGGCATGCATTTATAATTACTCCCTTTTATTGTAAACCCAAAATAAAATCCAGTGCAAGCAATCACCTTCATAAGGCACCTAATTAGTAACTAATCTCAGTATAAATCCAGCTGTTTTGTGAAGGCCTCAGAGGTTTGTTAGGGAATATTATTGAACAAACGGCATCATGGAGACCAATCAACACAGCAGATGGGTCAAAGATAAAGTTCAGAAGAAGCAGGGTGAGGTTATAAGACAATATTTCAAGCTTTGTACATCTCACAGTGCACTACTCCAATCCATCATCTGAAAATAGAAATATTATGGCACTATAGCAAACCTACCCATGTATGTGTGTCCATCTTAAATGACAGGCTATCATGGAGAGTCTATATCAGAGAAGTGGCCAAGAGGCTCATGCAGCTCATATCTGCAGTTCAGGTGGAAGACTGTCAACAAGACAAGTATAAGTCATGCACGCCACAGCTGTGGCCTTTGTTGCAGAGTGACAAGAAGGGTGCTGCTTTTGAAAAAATGCTATAAGCAGTCACGTTTGCTGTTTGGCACAAGTCATTTAGAAGACCCAGCAAACATATGCAATAAGATATTGTGGTCAGATGACACCAAAACTAACCCTTCTGGCCTACATGTAAAATTCTACGTGTTGTGCAAATCTAAAACTGCAAATCACCCATAGTACACCATCCCAACTGACAAAGATAGTAGTGGCAAAATCATGCTGTGGGTATTAATTGTCCACAGGAGGAACATAGAAACTGGCCAAAGCTGCTAGGAAAAAGATGTAAGGAACGTTCAGGGTAATCATGGAAGAAAGCCTGTTAGTGACTGTCTGAAGGTTCAATAACTGAACATACTGTGAGAGCTACAAGGGATTGGTTTGGATCAGTACCCATCCATGTCTTAGAGGCCAAGCATGGACCTACGTTTGCTCTATCACATCAAATACCAAGAAAATGCGCTAAATTTGTAGTTGAGTTGTAATAGTTGTAGTTTGACACAATATGAAAACTTCCATGGGGTCTGAATACTTTCACAAGGCAAAGCATAACGGCTCAGCAACTGAAACTACCATGTAGATAAAAATCTGACAGCATTTCTAACCTCTGTGGTATGATTGCGCTCCCCACACCATCAGTGTGTAACGTAGTGTGTGAAATTTCATGATATGAATAATATAATAATGACTAAAATAACTCTCGGCTTAGCCATCTGCCTGCTCCAATACACTCGCTGCATGAAATTAACTGCCAAAGAACCCATTAAACAATATTAATTTAAAAACCAGATATTTAAATAAATAGAAACATACATTTAAGCCACAAAGGTTGAAAAAAAGTTATTCTGCCAAGTTTTAGTACCATATTTTCTGTTTGCTTGTGTCTAGCCTGTCATGTCCTAGTTTTGTGCATGGAAATTTAACAAAATGAATAGGTCTGTGTGTTTATTAGCTGAAATTTATAAAAGTAAAATAGTTGTTATATAAGTTAAGTTTATAATGAAATGCCAGAGTACACGTATTTTTCGGAATAATTTTAAAATTAGTCTGCATGATTCTTCTCATACTTCATAGAGAAAACCTGATATTTCGAAGGAGACAAATTTATCATTAATGTGTCGGAGTGAAAAAGATTAAAATATAAATTATGAGCCTATGTATCCACTGTGCATGAAATCAACTAAATGAAAAAAAGCACACACACACACTTTATGGTGCAGAGTAATGCTTTGGAATAAATTCAAACCGTTTTGCTTTTTTACTAAACACATTATGAATGCATGCTAGCTCTCATTTTGTAGGCACAGTCTGTGACAGCTCAACATTCGGCACAAAGAAACTAAGTCACTTTCTGTTTCCGTCACAGTCAAAGCCACCTGCTTGTGACTTTCTTTCCTACATTCTTTACAAGCAAGCAGCAGGGAACAGAACAAATGAATTATTACAGATGTGAAATTGTGCTTGCATGAGTCTAGTCACTCAAGTTCACTTGAAAGACAGCAGAAGATGAGCTACACTGGAGCTACTCAGAAAATCAAAGAAAAGAAAGAGGAGGCACATTTTCATGAAGGTCATACTGAGGTCATGTGACTTGACAGAGCAGATAACCATCAATATTTGCTGGAGATTAGCTGAACTTTGTTGCAGGGCTGATAACCATCAGGTCCAAGCGAGGATCAAATGTTCACTGCAGCTTATCTGGCCAACATATAATCGCAATCCCATTCATTTGCTAATATTATCCATTTCTTTAATGCAGTCTCTCTTTTAATACTTCCCACTAATGATCATATGAACGCTCAGCCTTAAGTTTAAGAACTGCAAACGAACTTCTTCTGAACTCTGGATGCTGAAAGACAGAAAGAATTAGAACTGCAGCTTAAAATTAGTTTCATGAATTTAAAAGTGTACGTCATCTCTTTATTAAAGTGATAAATAATGTAGTATAATAATTTTTGAAATAAAGTAAAAAGATTTCTAAATGCCTCTGGATGAATGGCACTGGTTCAGAAGTTAACAGGTTTGTCACAAAACTAAAATTTCAAACTTGGTACCGATACTCAGAAAAACAATCGATGCTGGATGCTATAACACCATAACGCTGTAGCATTTTTGAAGGCCCAGGGTTCTTTCCAGTGACGAGAAAGAACCCTGAACCCTGATATTAAATGTTAATATCCTTTATGGAAGTGTGCACCTTTGATTCATTTGTGTGATTATTTGATTTAGTTGGAATTGCTTATGTTTAGGATGCCACTGAGTGTTTCCATTTGTCTGTCAATTTGATGTTAATACAGATGAAATTTACAACTGAGGGACAAATGAAGGATCATTTTATACTATAAAATAAATTGTGTGTCAAAACAAACATGAAAACAAACAAGGATATGGGCCATGAAGATATATTCAGCAGCAGCCCGGCACAATTTCTGTCTTTCTGGTAATTTTGTACTTTAGTGATCAGCTACAGCAGCAGGTAGGTTGCTACAGGTTCCTACTTTTTTCTGCTCCAATTGTCAGCTTCAGTCTGGCTCCACCATAACCTGTAAAATTATTAGTCACATTAGCCTACAATGCCTTTAGAACTAAATGGAGGGGGGCACATTAGTAGGTTTCGCTGCCTTAGTAGCCAACTGAGCTGCTAGCTCAATAAGATTTTCCTGTGTTAATTCGTTCCACAGTAGAACCAAGCGTTCTTCTACTTCACACTTAGGAAGTTAATCTGTTTTTCTGGATGTACTCGCCATGTTAGGAGAGTGTAAAACTTGTAGCAGCAGCTCGCTGTTTTGGTCAGGTGAGCAGCTGCAGGGAGAGAAGAGCTGAGTGTTTCTGTTGTTCCAGCGCTGCTGCCAGAAGAGGCGCCACAGTTTGGGAAAATAAGAATGGGTCAGTTTGAATAATCAATTTTTGTAGCATCGACTATCCTGAAATATCAATTATTTTGACGACCCTAGAAGATATACTGTGGTAGCCTTCCTGTGTTAATATATTTTATTTTCTGAGTAAACAGCCACCCAATGCAAACATGCTGACAGTTTAGAGGTTCATAAAATACCATTTACCTAAACAGATAACGTTTTTCAGATTTAAGGTAGTAAAAGTCTGCTTTAGTCTTGGCCCCTTTAGGACGAGCCACTGGCTTCAGAGACCAGGACCAACTAATCTAGACTGGATACTTATCTACTCCAGGTAAGATATTAACTGCTTAAAGCCTTTAGATGCAATCCAACACCAAAAATCCTGAACTATCCATTGAAGTGCACATGGACAAGATACCTAACCCCCCAGTGCCCTAGTTGTTTCCATACAACAAAAGATTCAATATAAGAAGAAGCGTATATAGTAAAATGACCTCAACTGACTGTTGGGACTACTTTGCCAGTCATTTTCTTTAAGGCAGAAAGGATGTACTTTCTTTTTCACATCACCATTCATTCATCCATCCATCCATCCATCCATCCATCCGTCCGTCCGTCCATTCATCTGTCCATTCATCCGTCCGTCCATCCATCCATCCATCCATCCATCCATCCATCCGTTCATCCGTCCATTCATCCGTTCGTCCATCCATCCGTCCGTTCATCCATCCGTTCATCCATCCATCCATCTTATCCGAGATCGGGTTGCAGAGGCAACAGATCCAATAGGGAACCCCAGACATCCGACTCCCCAGCAACATCCTTCAGCAAATTCTGGGGGATCTCAAGGCATTCCCTGGCAAGACAGAAAATATAGTCACTCCAGTGAGTTCTAGGTCTTCCACAGGGTCTCCTCGCAGTGGGTTGAGCCTGAAAACCTTCAAAGGGAGGCACCCAGAGGGAATGCTGATTAGATACCTGAACCACCTCAGCTGACTCCTTTCCATGCAGAGCAGCAGTGGCTCTACTATGAGCTCCCCCTGGATGACCAAGCTCCTCAGCCTATCTCTAAGGCTGAGTCTAACTACCATCTGAAGCAAGCTTATTTTGCTCGCTTGTATTCAGGATCCCATTCTTTTGATCAGGATCCATAACTTATGACCATAAGTGAGGGTTGGAACATAGCTGGACCAGTAAATCGACAGCTTTGCTTTTTGGCTCAGTTCTTTCTTCACCACAACAGATCAGAGCAGCACATCTTGGCTGCTTCACATTTAGCAGCGACCTGTGAAATGTTTTTCACATCACTGTGCATAAAACTGTGATTTTACAGTCTATTGAAGCAAACAACTAGATCTGGATCTTCAAATGGGAAAAATAAATGCTGTAAACTACAATTCAAATACACAGTCAACACAACAATGTAGAGAGACAATTGACAACCATGTGGATAAATAATTAAACGCCATCACACGTCACAGACCTCCAGAAAACATACAGCTCCAAGTTAATGCTGTCTTTATATTGTAACAGAAGAAACAACCAGACTGAACCTTCAGGGCTCAGAGCTTTCAGAGTCTCTGGAGAATCTGAGGCGGATGAGTCACAAGAGGAGAAGATAGAGTCTAAGGTCTTCAACTTTATTGTTGCTTCTAAAGATTTTGGTATTTTTCTCCCTTAAGTGGAAAAAAGTATCCATAAGTCAGATATGAGTTTGAAGAATCTGAATATTTTCTAGAGATCTGACACTTACATATTGCATTTCAATGTCCCTGAATATCCTTCACAAGATGTCAGACGCATTTATTTTAAAAAGAGTTTTGCCTGAGACTTGGCTTGATACAAATACATGTTCTTTTTCCTGCAGACAGTATTTATTCCTGCTGCAGAGAGGATGCTTTATGAGATTTGATTAAAAGGTCAGAGGTAAGTTGGTGGTGCAGACAATAACTTAAAGGGATTCAGATTTCTCCTCTTTAAAACAAACAGCTTTGGGTGTCTGGGTTTTTTTATGCTTTTCAAAGCAGCAATATTGGATTATTTGTTGTAGTGAAGCAGGCACAACATTAAACCCAGTAACTTTACAACAAATAAGGTATGCACCAATAAATGTAATGCATTCATTGCAAATGTGGCGATTTTTATAATAACAAGCTCTTTTCAATATGTGGATATGATACAAAACAAATCGTTTTACTCTTGAGTGCACCCATGACTCACCATCCATGTCTAGTCTCTGCATGATAATGGCCAGCTCCACCTCACTGGGCATGTACCCCAGAGACCGCATGGCCATTCCCAGCTCCTGCTTGGAAATGAACCCGTTTCCATCACGATCCAGCACCTTAAACGCTTCCCGGATCTCTGCCAAGACAAACAAGATATCGACTCAGAATCAATAAGCAACCCTCATCCCTCCTGTTTCAAGGTTGCAGAAAAAAAGTCTATTTTTGATTTTGAGATTTTTAGATTTTGTCCACTTTATTTGGGGATTTCTCTTTTTATACAATAAAGTGCTTCCTACAGCTTTGTCTTCTTACGTCACAAAGTTAAGATAGCTGCCATTTTAACCCTCCCCATTGGTCCTCATCCATACACCTCTCTCCACACGTCCTTCACTCCCTCTCCTCCTGTCCGACCGAGCTTTGTGGGCACAGTGTTATGCAATTGGTCTTGCACCACTGCCTCAAGTTAACAAGATCAATTCCAGCCATTGATTTATTTTCTTCACCTGCTTTTACAGCCTCCGTCCCCTCTGATCACTTTCCTGCTTTCACAGTTGCAAACACAGGCCCTCGCTGTGCTCCTTTTACTGTTCTACCGATTGATTCACATTTTACAGACCATTTTTTACCTTTCAGGTAGCTATTTATCCAATGCTACAATGAAAAGATTAGTGGAGTTTTTGTTGGAGCATACAGTCTAGGCTAAAAATTTTACCTTCAGAAAATCAGGGTTTTCTTCACCAAGAGGCACTGAGTAACATCTACATGATTGTCAGGATAGGAGCTTATATATATATAATCTCCTTATATATATATATATATTATTATATATATATATATATATATATATATATATATAAAATAACAAAATGAACATTGCTATTTCACCTATTAGTGTTGATAATGTTGGAGTTACCCAGATCACGTGCACAATACCATTTTGCTTTTCAGTATTTCATCAATGCCTCTCATGAACAGTAGGAACCATAAAAATTGTGACTACTTTTACCTTTAACTAAGACACACTGCAGTTTACCATTCATCCTGAGTAAAACCTTGTTAAAACAAAAAACTGTCTATATTTTAGTCACAAGGGCTCCTTTACAACATTGTTTGCATATTTGTAGGTAGCAATTAATTCTCTGCTTTACTATCACCGTGGCCTGCTTTGAATCCTGTTTTGTCCATAAGCTTTAAAGCATTACAATTTCAAATTATGAACATTTCCTCACACTTCAAAAGAGGGCAAATAAAAAACTGCATATGTAAGGAAGCATGGGTCAATTATATTTTTCTTTTATGTGAAAAACACAACTGTTGCCTTAGGTAAATTAAAAACAATTAGAAGAGCTGTTTAAACCTAAAATATCTTAAACTTAACATCATAAAGTTACATAGATGGCTAATCCTTGGATGGATAAAATGTCTCTCAGGGGGTGGTTCCTGCCCAAAACAGGACACCTCATACTAACGTATTTGAAATAGGTACACAAGCAGCTTTATTTACCTCTTCCTATTCTTTTCAGTATAGATCAGAATCAGAATCAGCTTTATTGCTAAGGACAAGCAATAAAGGACAAGGAATTTGACTTTGCTCTCAGTGAGGATTTTTTATTTTTATTTTTGTATATATAACAGTGGAAATAAAGAATATCTTTCTAAATGTACATATATAAACAGATGCTTCCATAAAAATGTCATAGTATAGCAAAACAAAGTCTGCAAGTCCAAAAAGTAAATGTATATGAGCAAAAACATAAATTAAAGGATTTTTTAAAAGGCTTCTAAAATGCAACACAAGCTAAATCACTGCTAGGTTAAAACCCAAACAATTCACCAGTGCAAAGTGGCGTAGAAGAAAAAAGAGCCTGGATTGTCGCTGACTGCAGAGAGGTTTGCTGCTATCAAAAACGAGCAGGCTGAACCTCACAGGTAGAACCTTGTCTACTCTGTGCAGCATCCCCTCTGGTCTACAATATCCTGTTAATCCCTTTGACTCAAACAACTTTGTAGTAATTCAAAGTGTCCAAAATTAAATGATCGTCAGTTAACTGTGCAGAAATTGCTCCTATATAACATGCAGGTTTATGGTATTACAGATATAGATTACATATCCTTTGTCCACAAATAGATTAAAATACGCCAAAGTCACAAACTAACCACATTGCTTACCAGCACGTTTCTTAACAATTATAACCATAATGCAAAGTTCACACGAAACAAAGCTGTGTAAAGTATTTAATAAACAGGACAAACAATACAAAGGATGGCAAAGTGGTGGAGTGCTGGTCCCATGCAAGAAGGTTCTTCTTCTTCAGTTGAGACTACTTCCACCGAAACTATGTTTGGTTGAATGCTTGTTAAAAATAAATTTGCCATAATCTTGCTAAACATAAAAATATTTTAAAACAATGACATGTCTTGGTCAGCTCCTTAAATGAGCAGAGAGTGGGATGATACACAAACATTCGCTGTTTTACAGTGGCTTGTAAGTATTCATACACCTGGAATTCCACATATTGTCACATTACAACCACAAAGGTGGTGGTGGTGGAGAAATAACTCCGCACATCACTCTGAACACACCATCCCCACTGTCAAATATGGTGGTGGCAGGATCATGCTGTGGGGGTGCTTCTCTTCAGCAGGGGCAGGGAAGGTGGTCAGAGTTGATCGGAAGATGGATGGAGCCAAATACAGGGCAATCTTGGAAAAAAACCTGAGGCTGGGACGGGGGTTCACCTTTCAGCAGGACAACGACCCTAAACATAAAGTCAGGGCAACAATAGAATGGTTTAAAACAAAACATATTAACGTGTTAGAATGGCCCAGTCAAAGTCCAGACCTAAACCTAATCGAGAATCTGTAGCAAGATCTAAAAGCTGCTGTTCACAAATGCTCTACATCTAATCTGACTGAGCTCGAGCTGTTTTGCAGAGAAGAATGGGCAAAAATATCAGTCACTGAATACGCAAAGCTGGTCGGGAAAAACCCTAAAAGACTTGCAGCTGTAATTGCAGCAAAACTATTGACTCACGGGGGGCTGAATACTTTTGCACAAAGCCCTTTTCATTTTTTTATTTATAAAAAAAGAAAAAGAAATCATGTATAATTTTCGTTCCACTTCACAATTGTATACCACTTTGTGTTGGTCTTTTAAATAAAATCCCATAAAACATATTTATGTTTGTGGTTGTAATATGACAGTATGTGGAAAAGTTCAAGGGGTATGAATACTTTTAAAAGCCACTGTACGTTAAATTTTCATGTACCACCATTTCTTTGATTTACAAAGAATGGGCCAAAACAGAGGAGCTATCCAGGATGTGGCATTCTGTATGAGAATGTCTTATTGATGTCTGAGGTCAGAGGAGAATCAGTAGATTGACTTGAGAACAGCGCAAACCTTTCCAATGAACTACCAAAATACAAACATGTCCCACCAGAGACACAAAGACACTGGACCACTGCTACAAAGTCTTAAAGGAAGCATACCACGCAGTTCCCTTTGCAGCTTTAGGACTCCCTGGTCACTGTGTGCTTTATCACATTCCATCTTGCAGGCAAAACTGAAAACCTCTATACCCGTGGTTAGGACTGGTTAATCAAAGCAGATGCTACATGTCTGTTTTGACTGCACAGATTGGAGTGTTTTTGAAGCTTTAGCCACTGATCTAGATGAATTTACTTTGTAAACTTGCATCACATACATTTTGTAGAATGACATACGTTGTTTGTTCCGGATACCCAACGGAACCTTCGTTTGTCCGCTAGACTGCGCCAGACCGATTGTGGTTTAATCCTCACATACACATGACAAAGCTGCGTCAGACCAAAGAAGAGGCTGCCAGAAGTGGTTGACCAGGTCCCCGTAATAGTGCAGCTCACAGATTCTATCCTGAGAGCGTGTACCTGCGAGATGGTCCTTCTTTTTCTTTTTGGTTTCTTATACCCTTATCAAGTAGACCTTCTGTTCGGCTAGGGCCCAGGAGAACTGTAATTTCTCTGCGGTCCGTCACTAACGAAGTCTACCATCGATACATAGCTGCTGTGGTGCATCTTACGACTGTGCTTAATCATTCCTGTTGTCACATTACACATTGCACTATAATTTT
This sequence comes from Crenichthys baileyi, assembly GCA_036173005.1. Classification (NCBI taxonomy): domain Eukaryota; kingdom Metazoa; phylum Chordata; class Actinopteri; order Cyprinodontiformes; family Goodeidae; genus Crenichthys; species Crenichthys baileyi. The sequence continues at coordinate 6,530 of JAHHUM010000465.1, read as the reverse complement.
GTTCTCTTGGGTTGTGGAGTGCTCTATTCATCATAGTACAAACTGGTACTCCTGGTACTAGGTTCAGGATTAATTAAGGTGTGCATTTAGCTGAACATCTTTCAGTACAGACTTGACCCCTCCTTACTACATTACGATCCTATCCCCACATCGTTGGTGATCAGTCCAGAAAGCTTGTTTGGGCAGGACTTTTTACCTTCAGTGTTGGCATGTTTTAGTATAGACTAGGCTACTGTTTTGCAATACACACTCCGAACTGCTCCGCCACAGTGTATGAGTTTCGCTTTGGGCGTCGACATCCCCAGGCTGCCTACCCTGATGAACACACAGTTGCCATTTCTGATTCAACCCCACACTGTGTTAAGCCGCCGACGTAGGTCTCAGCTGACACGCTGATCTTACCTTGTCTGTAAGACAAAACTAGACTATATTCGCACCTATGACACGTTCCCGTACAACCTGCCTTTTCTTTTTATTTGCTGTGGTAAAACACAGTCAAATTCCCTTAGTTTTGACTGTGTGCACATGTTGTTTAGCATGTGGGTGCTATATATAGCAATGACCACGCTCGTAGACCGGTTGTTTATGTGAGGATTGGTCATCTTTTTATCTGCTATATATATCATCACAAGTGTTTTCGAGCATTAAAATAAAGGTTGGTATATGTGTGCTTCTTCTGGTTTGTGCCTGTTTTTCTACTGTTTTAGGGTCCTTAGGGGACCAACAACTCCTATTAGAGGGTGACTATGTTTTGGTTCTTTGTTAATGCCACTAGTTAATGTTGAGGCTAATGTTTTGTTTCTGAATCCTGGTTGGGTAGGTTACTTACCTTTGCTAGTTCTATGGATATCAGGTCTGCTTTCACTAGCCGCTTTGTTTTCCGTTAGTGTACTTATATAAGTTGTCGATCCGCATCACGTAAAAGAAGTTCAGTGGACTGTGCCTAGCTCGCTAGTTCTTTGAATATAATGCATATGGTTCATACATAAGTTGTTGCCTCTCTTCGCATATCATACAGTAGTGGTTCGACGGGATGGTTAAGCGTACATTGTGTTAATAAATCAGTGTTCTGTATCAAGCACTGGTCTGTGCCTATGTCATGTAACAATGACTCGCTTGTCTTGGATAAACACCTGGATTATACATCCAGAATATCAGCAGAAATATGCTGGTCTGCGCGCGTGTGTTCGTAGAATGTATCTTCTCTCGGGTGGTTGGTGTGATACTAATATGTCCTACTAGGCTAAAGGCTTGGAGAAGAAAAAAAGTATGTGGACAAGGAATCTGACAGATGATATGTTTGTGTTTGTGTTTGAGGGGGGGAGGGGGGGTCGTATGTCCAGTCGTTAGGAGCTGAGCATTGGGTTTTGTTAGTGGAAGACAATGTGTTCAGGGTGAAGGCGATGTAGCACCTCTTCATTTGGGCTTTTGTCTCCAGAGTCTCTGTTTTTCCAGAGTGGTGGGTTGCTGTTTGTCAAAGTGAGGACTCCAAAAGGGCCCCCCCATGTCCATTGAGACAGAACCATGCTGACATTTTTTTTTTTTTTGTTTAAAAGAAAGGGAAACCCCCCTGTGGCAGACTAAGACACTGTTGGAGCAGGAAAGATGGCTGTTTTCTTCAAGCCAAAACCGACTGCACTGATGGAGAAAAAAATGAATTATAAGACACCATTTTACTAGTTCTAGTCACGTTGGGCAGTTTCCTGGTAGCCAAGGGAGATGTTTAATGAATTATCTTGTTGACGTCGGACACTGTTGTGTTTACCGCTTGTCTTTTTTCTTCCCTCCTTATTATTTCTTCTGAGCCGTGCTTTGAATAAACTGATGTTAAAATCCCAAATTATGCCATAAAATAACTTTCTATTTGGGTTCTGAGAGTCCAAAGGGTCTCAGCTTGTCAGCCTTAAACATTTTAGCAGGGTTGTCTGTTCCATAATTAACTCACAGTAAGAGTTGCGTGGAATAGTTATTTAGCTATGTTTTGTTTTTATATTTGGTTTTAGTTGATCAGTAGTGGGTAGATATTAGTTGACTCATGATAGACTTGGGCATTGGTTATTGGACCTCTTAAAAATGATGTACCATAAGCCTTGTAATATATACATTTATTTATATATGTAGGCCTACCACTTTTACATAGATGCTAAGCAATTGTTGCAGCAATGCCGTAATAACCTCATAATAGCGTTACTTAATCTCATGCTAAACTATTCTGATGCTCTGTCTGCACTGACGATGATTTACTCCGCTCAGCATGCTGATCGCTCAGAGTGACTAGCTGCCACAGTCAATCCAACCAATTTTTTCAGACAGATTATTTTGAGAAATGTGGCCTTCTACTGGTACGAATGTTGAATTTCTTATTACTAAAAACACTTGCTGGAATAGGCCAGATTTCAGAATGCCAAGATAAGATAAAATCAACTTAAACCTATGAGTAGTGCATTAACAGGCTCAGTTGTGTGCATTCATAGGCATTTTCTGTGTCTTTTAATTGAGTTTAAAAAAAATATTAACTTTGAATCTGAACAAAGATACTGAATCACATTCCTTTAAAGCCGAATACCTGATGAAAACGGGAAGGTTTTTAAAATAAACCTTATCTGCTTGAAACAGTAGAGTGTCAAATATTCCATCAGAAAACAAAGATAGATTCTTTTTTTTTATTTTTATGAAATGGTGTACAATGCCTACCTTGCCTTTACAGTCCTTTCAAAGGCTCCGTGTCCCTGCCAGAATACAATACTGGATCTGTCTTCTCATCCATAAGTGCATCTACGGTAATACTCCCTCCTACCTCAAGGAACTTCTTACCCTGAACACCACACACGCTCCTTCTGCTTATCCCTTCTTCGCAACCCCAGGACCAAACTTTTGACCTTTAGGGACCAGGCCTTCTGCTCAGCAGCTCATCATATTGTTATAAATACATGGCATTAATGGTTGCTTTACAGTACCTTTATATTAAACATCCAAATATAAACTTAAGCCTGCATGATTGACTCTCCATGTACTTTACAGGGATGTGCTCCAACTAATAAGCCCAACTTTGAGAAGTTCTTCCATTTGAAATTTTACTTACTATACTTTGTTAAACCAGTAATGTCTAACTGAGACAAATGTCTTGAGAACACCAGGTGTTCGATACACTGAAGCAATAACTGAGCAGAACGCAGATATGTGATACATGGTGTGCTCGAACTTTCTGAGAGATTACATGTAAATATAGCGATAGCGCTCTGCACTGAAGGACCATAGGACCCATGTTAGGATGCTTTTTACAGACCTCTGATTGTGCTCCCAGCAGGGCTGCACGCTGAGCCCACTATTGTATTCTCTTTATACTCACTACTCCAGCTCACCAACATACTCATTCAACTAATTCATCATATTTGCTGATGATAACAATAGTAGGAAGACTAAATGCAGGTAGAATCTGAAAACAGGGAATATGGGCAGAAACAGGGACATGGAGGTCAGTTGACCATGTGTCTCTGAACTCCAAAAAACAAAAAATGATCTTAGAAATAAGAGAAAATCATGTAAAAACCCATTCTGAATGTACTACCTCCTGCAGTGAAGAACATCTGGCTCAAGCTCTCTAGGGAAATTTAAAGATGATTTTATGAAATTAGCAACTTATTAAAACTGCTTTTTGGTTTTTGAAGGTACATAAACGACCATATTTCTTCACCTCTTTACTTTTTGACTGGTAACTTTCTAAATTGTCTTATTTTCAAATCAATTTAAGATAAGATAGACTTTATGGATCTCACAATGGAGAAATTAACTTGATACAGCAGCTTATAGTAACACACAAGTAGGGTGCAGATAGTTAGGAATCACAGTCTGCAATCACAGAACAAGGTAAACGGGCAAAAACAAGTAATAATATAATAAAATGAAATAACGTATGCACAATAAGTACATTTCCATTATTATTGTCATTGTCGTCTTTATTGTTTTTATTTAATGACAATAAAGAGACTATAATTCTTATAAGCTTTACTGTAATATTATACACAGTTTAGGACTCAACAGTTAATGTTATATGACTACAACAATAACTTGAGTGTGGCCAAATGGCATCACCAGCTTAGAAGTAGTGTGTTTTAATGACTTACTTCAGGAAATGAGTGAGTTAAAATCGTGCGATTGTAGTCAGAAGTTTACATACATTCATCAGCATGAATGTTATTTTTTTTATTTTGGGCTTTTAATTTTTTTATTCCAACCTTTCTTTTAAAGGGTAAGAAGATGTCAAGAGCTGCAATGATCTTTTAACAAGAACTGGGCTCATTATTTTCAGTTTCTGTGAATAATCTTAGACCCACACTGGGTTTAAGTTTTACATACAGACTCAAATATTCCCTTACATTCACCTAAATCTTTGAAGAGGCAATGCTGAAGATTCAAGATTATAGTAAGCAAAAATTAAATAGCACCTTTCAAGATCACTACATTGAAATAGCTAATTAAACGCTATTGTAAAAAGAAGGGTTGACAAAAAGATGTTTTTAACTTGACAAGACCGCAGCCTCCTAGTTGGTGATCATGATTCACCAAAGCTGGTAGGTTATTTTTACAGCATGAAAACTATTTCATGTCTGGAAAGTCTGGAAGAAAACCAAAACTGTCAAACTTCAGATGAAAGACAGTAGACCAACAAATCTCTATCTTCATACTCAACTGAAATCTGTAGATGCCCGCAGGCTGAGACAAGTCTTAACTAACGGCAGAAATAACATTTTTTTCACCATCTCTGCCACAGTGAAATGCCAAATTACTTCTATAGAAAAAATATTGACAGAAAAGAAAATGATTGAGCTGTCCAGCCACAATGATAAGAAGAATCTTTGGAAAAGACAGCGAGACACCTCCAAACCCCTCCTGCCTGTAGTACTGGTGAATTAAGAAGATTATATAACAAAAGAGGACTGACTGCAAATTCTCCAACTTCATCTCAAATCAACAGCTACAGTTAAGCCCACAATTATTCATATTCCTGCCAGATTTAGATTAAAAGAAATCTTCCCATTTTAGCAAATTTGTTTCTGACAGGAAGAAATAGTCATAACGTTTTGTAGTGGCCCAGCCAGAGTCCCGACTTAAATCTGATACAGTCTGTGGAGGTGGCTAAAGATTAGGGTGATGGCAAAGAGGCCTTCCAACCTAAAAGACTTGAAGCGCATTACCAAAGATAAATCCACAAAAAAGCAGTAGTGACATTAACCTATTGTAATGACAAAGATTTTTCTAGTGATTATTGTGAAGGGTATAATTAATATTTGACATGCCATGTTTAATAAAACATAAATTAACAGCTAGATAATGTTAGCTCTTGGTAAAAATAGTTTAAAATCTATAAGAACCCAGGGTTATGAATAAGTTTGGGCTCAGCTGTAGATGGTTAAAACAGACACAATAAGATGTTCCAGGACAACAACGACCCACACTTAACTGGTTTGGAATGGATGAAGCATTGAAAGTAATACCAGAAGCTTGCTGATGTCTACAAAGAAAAAAATTGTAAATACAGTATTTCAGACTGTATAATTTAGATAGTGTGGATAAAAAAAAATCCACTATATCAAATTTATCTCGTTTTTAATAATTATTAAACTTTTTGCTTCATGATCTTTCCATGATAGAAATGAACTGTTCAAACAAATCATTAAAAGCCCCAAATTATTATGACATCAATGCATATGATGAGCGTAAACTTCAGCATGTATACTTGTACTGTAATTCCAAAAAGGTTTTTAACCACAACCTCGGGGGAAATTTGCGCAGGGACAAGGAAGAAGCTCACCAGCATGGAGATTGGGCCGGTACAGGGGAGGGCCGGAAAAAGGACTTACAAAAAAAAATCAAAAACAGCCAAGGAAGCTACAGTGAGAAGCTGAAAAACGCCTTTCTACTGGTGACACTTTGGCGATGGACTGGTTGAGGAAACCTCCGCCTACAAACCCCCCCACCCTTCCCGAAAAAAATCCTCGCCGGCTAAACCGTCCCAATGGCTTTTACTGCAGACATGACAAGAAGCCATTCACACCTCAAACCCAAATCCTTCACACGCATTCAGGAACACGTTCGACCAGTAAACAACCCAACCCCCTACCTTTAGATCCCCTGCTGCACTAAAGATCTCTGAGCTGATGTAAATAGGCTTTTCAGCGCATGAAAACAAAAAAAATGGAGGAACCCATAACGTCCCCTCATGCCCGAAAGCCCGGCAAACAATCGCTCCAATTTCACCCCGGTCTTCAACAAAGTCACTGGAGAAGTGTAGGTCCCCTCCCCCGCTTCAAACGATCCACCATCATCCAATGCCCAAGAAACCCACCATCCCAGGATTTAAAGATACAGGCCTGAAACCCTGATGTCTTGGTCATGAAATCTTTTAGGGGCTGGTGTTGAAGCACCTGAAAGACATCACAGGGCCCCCCTACTGGACGCCCCCGCAGTTTTGCTTAGCGACAAAAGGTCGGCAATGTGCTGTTAACTTGGGTCTACACCCCCTCAAAATC